>JAQIXR010000306.1:0-33600 GCA_034700825.1 Quadroppia sp. Gr-Ori-00064 | reverse complement strand
TCTCTCTCTCTCTCTCTCTCTCTCTCTCTCTCTCTCTCTCTCCCTCTCTCTCTCAAAAAGAGTTTATTTATTAGCTAAGAAAAATAGAAAGTTTTCTTATATAATGGTTATGTTTGAACACAAAGTGAGCCCTAATTCTCATCGCATGTCTTCTCGTAATAAACCATTTGATTATTTGATGCAAAACTCAATATTATTTCTTATGTGAATGACCTCAACATCAAAATGTATATACAATTGTTATTTTAATTTCATGTTTTATCGTATTATATGACAACTCAATAAATAATTTCACATTTATTGATCTTTCGGACAAAACATTAATATATTATATGTTATAAGGATTACAGAAAATCTTTTTTTGAACATTTTTTTACAACATATTTTATGAACACAAAAAAGATAATAAGATTTTGAACTAAAATAAAGAGATTTTACTTTCCGAGAAAATGTCATTTCTTCTGATCTTTAACTTTCTATTAAATTGAATCTAATTTTGAGTTTATTAAAAAGCTATAGAAAAAAAGATTTCTTGCAAAACATTTTCCTTTGAAATGTCATTGCATTCAAAATCTGAAAACTTATTTTGCGCTAACATTAAGTTTTGGATATTTTTTGTCCCTTTCCTTCAAACACTTATTTGCCATAAATATACCATAACTTCAAAAAATTTCTATCACTTATTTCACCTGAGGTTAGACTACAGAACAAAAGGGGCTAAACCTAGACTTATTTGAAAGCTATTAATGGTAAGGCTATGAAAGGTAATGCAAGTGATGGCACAGTATATGAAAATGTGGATCAATTTGTTGTTTGAGTATAGCTTTAAAAGCGAGACAAAATTTTTGCTAATGTTTTCGGTGAATGTTTGTAATGGTTTGTGCCCTCTCTTTCAACCATAACTGTTGTAGACATTGATATAAATGAAGTTTTATTTGAATGCGAAAATAAGTTCAAAAAACATATGTTTTCAATGAATATAAACACACTTTAAATGCATTTTATTCTACAGTATTGTCTATGCTTTTACTGTATTTTTAATACAATGAATGTATTATTAATACAATTAAAATAATGCCTTTTCTTTGCGTTTGTATTATTTGCAAACATTTCTTATGAAAATTACATGTTTTTATAATACAAAAGTCATCTAACATTATAGCAAACATTAAAGTCAATGCTTATAATAAAGGCTCAAAAGAGAAATCCGACGAAAAAGAAATACATTTTTTGTTTGAAAAAATATAAATAAAAAGTGTTTTAAGATCTCATAGAAAGCAATACAGCTATTGATGTGTGAACTCAGGAGAAAGAAAACATTCCTTCAGATCAATGAATTGACATTCACTACACAGGGTATTGAAACAGTCTTAGAACAGGGGTTTGAACAGCAAAATAGCAAAACACAACGACATGTCTTTCCTCCCTTTCCATTTGCTCTATGAGTTCATTTGCACATAAATTTAAGTCTAATATAAAGTAATGAAAAGTTATGTTTGATTTTGTTATCACATAAAGTGATTGCAAATTAATAACAATTTGAAAAATATTTTCATTAATTGTTATATCAATTGTTTCACTGTTTGTCTGAAAACTTCATTTCGATACAAATACAATACTTTTTGTTTAATACCAAGAATTGAAACTGAATTAACATTTCTCAGTCTTTGTGATATTTGTTTAGTATATGATCTGAATTACAAATTGAATTCTGAATCAATGAAAACCTTTTGACAAGATTTTAGTTAGCATTTCATTAATGATTTAAGAGATGGTAAAACAAACGCAAATACAGTAAATGTTTTGTTTGAGTTTCTTCTCATCGTTTCAATCATTTGAGTCAAACTATTGACAAATAATTCAAATAAAATGAGATTTAAATAAAATTCATTCAATTCATGAATTTTATTAATTTTTTTGCAATTCTATTATTAATTATTGTCTGAATATATCATTAAATTATTTTAATGTTAATTATTTTTTAATTATTAATAACTTATTAGTAGTTATAAAAACAAAATATTTTTCATTTTAATTGAATTATAAATAACTTCAAAAAATTTCTCATAAAATCATTTACAGCGAAATGTTGTATAGAATTGAACTTAACTTATGTTCCGAATGATTGGTAATAATTAAGAGCCTCATAGAGAGCGCAGTCATGACAGCGATGCACAGGAAGACTGTCTGACAAATTGTCATACAATTTATACCACTCGACCATGAAGTTGGTCTCAGCCCGAAGACAGTTAAACACTTTTATTAGACACTAAAATATATGAGTTTTGAATGATATGTATTTTAAACATAGAGTAGAGAATGGTTTGTATTAATCGACCGATTCTTCATAATTAGATATAAACCAAATTCTAAGATCAAAAGCCATTACAAAAAAAGTTTTTCCATTTTTTATTGAATTGAATTTTGCAGAAATCTTTCACCCGAATCAGTTAACATAAAGCGTTCGTTTACTGTATTCCAAGTCTTGAATCACTAATAGGTCTCAAACAGTGAGAAATATTTTATAGTTCTCTAGAATTCATGCATTCATTCAGTGATTCCCAAAAACAAAGTTTCGCTAATTTTTTATAAATTCTATTATTTATATATATTTTAAAACTTGTTTTTAACTGAAAATAATTTAAAGTTATTTTTAAAATCTTGAAAATATTATTACTTTAATGTCTTTTCTCTCAGGGGTTTGTTTTTAGTATAATTTTTACTTTATTTTATTTTTGAAAAACTTTTATATCTTTTTTGAATAATTAAAGAAAATATGATTTTATTGATTGAAAGTTCATTTCAATACACAATAATTGAGTCTAAAATAAAATAATGATTAAATAAATTCATTATTTAATTAATTGTTATATAAATTCATTAATAAATGCTTTAAAATAGACTTATTTTAATGGTTAATGTTTTTGAATAACTGTTTGTCATTGGTTTGAATCAAATAAATCTAACGTATTTTCAGTGGTTTTTTGAATCAAATACAAAACAATTGATAAAAGAGTTCAGAGTTTTGCCAAAACAGTAACCGAAATATCACTGTGTATTGTAAACACTGGAAGAATCGGTTGTTTCGTAGGGAACGGCTGTATATGTGGTTTGACTGTTCAGCTGATTTGTGGTATAGGTGACAGAAGAGGTTCGACCAGCAGTTGTTTGATAGTAGGGTAGAGTGAACTGCAAGAAAACGGGGTCTCCGTCTTGAGTGACCACTTGTGTGCTCTTCTTCTTCGACTCACTCTTGGACTCAGTCTTTGTCCGAACGACAACAGAATCGATTGACTTCTCAATTGTGTCTAAACTGGACTTTTCGACATCGGGTTTGGCGTCGATGTCATTCATTATCTTCAAAACACTCGTATAACTCAATGTCAGACCTAAAGAGTGAAGTGTTTTAAAGCCCTCGCGATTACATCCGGCGCGACGTAAGACATAACTGAGTATATGCTGAAGAGTATTGGATTGCATTGAATGCATGTATAGAATGACACCCATAATGAGAGCAGTGGCCCCGTGCTCGTCGAGGGTATCCCTGGGCTCGATAGGGATTAAAGACTTTATCAAATTTGCAGTTTTAGGACATTTGAGGAACACTTCAGAAGTGAATGACTTTATATCCAATTGAGTCACGTCCTGATGATCGGACACCCTTATAGTACGCGCCCCTTCTTTGCATTCAGACACAAGTCTTTTAGAATAGTTCTTCATTACAGCCGAACACAACTTGTCTGAGGCCGCGATCTTACGCCCGGCCGGTTCTGGCCTTCGTAGAGCCATATCCCTAATGATTGATTTGATGTCGCCATCCATTGTTCGCTTCCATTGTTTGCTGCCATACAAGAGCTGAACCACAACTTTGGATTCGCCAGCGGGTGGAAGGGGTGACGAAGACCTCGGATTATATGTCCTCTTATTATAATCTTCTTTGGATTTCTTTGACTTCTTCTTAATCGAGATCTCGTTATCACTAATGAAACCATCATTTAATTAGAAGACAATATGAAAGACAATCACAACTTACTCTTCGGATGACTTGAAGGTCAGAATTTCGATTTTGTCTTTTGAAATCATTTTCCTCTTCGGGTTCGACTGATTGACAACAATAACGCCATCGCCATAAACAGCCCAATCCTTCTCTTCTGCCGGTATGGTATCGATCGCTTCATTCGTTTCGTCCTTCATATCAATGTCTTCTTGTTCTTCATCGCTGTCTCTCACGTCTTCAAGTTCTGCGCCTTCTCTTTCATTAGAGCATTCATACATATGTTGTTCTTCAGGATTTTGTTCCAACTGAACCTCAAGAAGTTGTTCATCAGAAGCAACGGTCACACAAGTGGTAACGGGAATGGCGTTAGAGCTCAAGAGCACCGAATGTTCGTCATTATGGTAGTGATGGTCGAGATTCGGGTTATAATGGATTTGATTTGATTGCGAGTCATCCGTATCATTGGTGGGCACCTGAAGAACAAGTAGTTGTTGTCCTTCGCCTTCTTGTCCTTTGGCTAAAAGTCTAAACGATTGAAAATTTTAAGAAAATTGTTTTGATTTCAAAAGACTTACAAAATTTGTTTAGTTTTTTGAATGTGTTGTTGTGGTTGAAGTTGTGATGAATGATCCAAACTGTGACCAAATGTCTGATCTGAAGACATGTTTAATATCTTCTTCTTCTTCGGCAAAGCTTTGAATCTTTTCTTCGTTTTTATTTTTCTCTTTTTGGTGTCTTTAGTGTCAGATTTGATCTGTAATTCAGTCTTCAATTGTTTGACTCTTTGGATGTCTCCTTGAATTAGACCCAAACCCAAGAGAGTGTCACAGCTTTGGTCCAACATTAGACCCATCTCTGTCTCGAAGTTATGGACATCTCTTTCGAGTTTAATCACTCTTTCGAAACACTTCCGACAGGCGAACATCTGTTGCAAGTGTTGGGTCACCGACTGGTCCAGAGGTCCCTCAATCAGGTGCATGTCATGACCTGAAAACCAGGTGCCGGTGCGCTGTGCTGTCCATAGCAGTAGTAGTAGTGGTGAGACCAAGTCATCCCTGTCTCGCAATATTCTTCGACGGCTTTTCTTGAGATTTCTATCGAAATATACTTTGCATATAAAGCAAAAGTCTCCCGGAGTTGAGTTGTCTGCCTCTGGGCTTATCAGGGGTACAGCCGTTTCGGCCATTCCGTTACGTATGATAACAACTAATATTCAAATATCTTTTATTATATTCAATGGACTCAACCAAAAGTGAGTCTTTGGACACACTATATGACAGTCAATGATTTGAATCTAAATTTGTTTGCTTTGAATTGCTTTTAAATTCAATTTAAATGATTTTAATTCAAATAATTTCTACAATAATTTTGATCTCCATTTGCAACACAAACACAATGTTTGGCGCAATTCATATATGACGTGACGCTTAACTGTCAGACCTATTGACAATGTTTAGTGAAATTCATTATTTATTTTAATTTTAGTTTAAATTCAGTGAAATTCAAAATAAAAATCGCAAAAAAAATCTCAAATTCAAGGCTTTTATGTTAAATAATAAGTATTATTACTTAAAATAACTTTGATTTCATGTCAACAACACATGGAAACACTGGTCAACAAAAGGATGACATCTATGAAGACAATGTCTAACCACAAGTGAATCCAAGTGTTTATTCTAATCCTAAACCTGAATATCAACTCAAATGATTAGACGAAGAACTGGTGATTAGGTTTGAATGTGAGGTCAAGTGATGCCCAGATGTGCCAAATGTGGTGTTTGTGAAGCACTCAACGATCTCTTCATAACAATTAAACGTTTAATCAATGACTCAAACAATTAAAGGCATCACTGATTGCAATCATATGTTAAGCATTGGTTCATTGAAAGCACCCTTCAATTGATCATTCATTCACTCGTTTCTCATTTCTCATCAATTATTCAAAAACTTATTAATGAAAATGTTTTCAAAAGTTTTTTAAATTCAAACAATTTTCTCAAACATTGAATAACTTTTTGAACCAATTCTTCAAAACAGGATTTCTATTGAAGTCAACGTCACTGAAAAACTATACAAAAAGCAATTCAATCAATAAATACTTAATTTTAAAGTTTTTGACATTTTTCAAGACATCCAACAAAATGTTTGGACTCTTCGGAAGACTTGCCATCAGATCACTGATGAGATCAACCATTTCACCGAAAGCAGAGACAATGGCTTTTGTCCATCGATTCGATACTCAATTACTTAATTTGCGCTCATTTTCGACAGAGATCTCGAAGTTAGACATCTTTTGATTTTGTCTTTAGTTTTAAATTTTATATAAATTTCTCGTTTAAGACATTCGTTGTACTCTTCGGACGTGTCTCTAAGTGACAAAGAAGTGGACGTCGAGACCATTAATGTCGAGCGACAAGAGTTGATAGCATTTGACGAAACCTATCAAAGAATATTCAAAGATATGATTCCTGTTTGCAATGAATATGAATTACTGGAAGCGTTTCGTTGGATCGAAAAGGTTTAGACGTGAAGACAATTAGACATTTGTTTCAATTTGTCAAACATTAACCAACAGGTCGTTCAATACAACGTTCCCAACGGTAAACGTAACCGTGGATTAGCTCTCGTGATGTCATACAGACTATTGGCTTCAATCAGTGAACAGACTTCTGAGAACCTGGAGTTGGCGCGAATCCTGGGATGGGCTGTAGAACTACTTCAGGCCTACTTCCTGGTCATCGACGATCTCGTCGATCAGTCCATTACAAGAAGAGGTCAACTCTGTTGGTATCGACAGGTCTGACAAAGTTTGTCTTAAGACTAATAAATTGATAATTGGTTTGATTGTATGGTCTGTTAGGATGGGGTTGGACTGACCGCTTCCAACGACGCCATTCTCATCGAAACGAGTATTTATTATTTGATAAAAACTCATTTCAAACATAAGACCTACTATTCAGACATTTTGGATCTAATGCTTCAAGTAATCAATGTTTAAATAATTCGTTTTTAGACTTTAAAATGATTTCAACTCTTTGTTGAACAGATCACTCGATTTACATCTTATGGCCAGTGTTTGGATCTATTGTCGACACCTCCCGGACGTAAACCTGACTTCAGTTCATTCACTGCCGAACGTTATGCAGGAATTGTTAAATACAAGACTGCTTTCTACTCATTCTGTCTACCGGTGCGCTTAGCGATGTTCATGTCCAACTGGTCCGACCCTTCGGCTCATTCGGACGCAGAAAAGATTTTGCTAAAAATGGGTCACTTTTTTCAAGTACAGGACGACTACTTAGACTGCTTTGGAGACCCCCAAGTGATTGGCAAAGTGGGCACTGATATACAGGACGGGAAGTGCTGTTGGCCTATCATTACTGCCCTCCAGAACGCGACTCCAGACCAGCGAAAACAACTTCAGGACAATTATGGCGTTCATACCACAGATGCCGTCACTCGAGTCAAACAGATCTATAAAGAGCTCGAAATCGAGAATAAGTACAGAATATATGAAGATTTGACTTTCCATGAGATCTGTGAACTCATAGAAGAGTTGACACTCTCTTCAAAACTTCCAAAAAATATTTTTTACGGATTTCTCTCAAAAATTCACCGAAGAATCAAATGAATTGAATATTACTTAAGAATTAATAATCAAAATTCAATTTTAATTTATTTTATCACAAATTCATTAATTTCTAAAAACGGGTTATAATTGTATTGAAATAATTATCATTTCATCTGTTTGTTAACACCCGGGTGTTATTGGTTATTGTGATTGATGTTGAAAAATAGGGTCAAATTGTTTTACTGTTAACTCAAACCCTTTTTAATTAATATAAAGTTTTATTTTATTTAAACAAAACATAAATTAAATTATATTTAAATAAAAATGATTTCATTTTAACGTAAATTCAATGCTAATTATTGAAGTGGAAAGTCATAGGCTGTGGGTTCTGGAGGTATGACATGACGACCGCCGATATTGAGAGCATGAATGAGGAAAGGATTTGTTTGGTGTCGTCATTGATACGGGAATTGGCGAAGGAGATGGACGAGCAGAACAGGGCTATCCATGCGCTCCACTTGAGTTTCATCATTAGCCCACACATACTGAATAACATACTCAAGACATTCATGTAGTCAGGGGTCGGGTCGTCAGAGGCAGACCCCGTGCCAACCAATGGTGCCTTATATCTGACATCAATGAAACAGTCATTCATTACCTCAAACTAAACCCAATCTATGTCTCAAACCTTTGTATTTTGTCGGCTCTTCGCGGGTCTGTGTTTGTGATCAACACATTTGAAGACATTGTTATTGATTTCAATTCAATTCAAATGATTGATATTTAATAAACAAATTGAATGAGATTTAAATACAACTAACCATTCATTGAATGAAATCTCGTTTCAAGTCATTCATAAACGATGTTTGCCTTCAGTGAAGGCAATGAGAAATGAATAAAAGTTTTATTGCATTTACAGACCATTAGTTCAAAACAATTAACAGTTTATTTGATATAACGAATAATTTCAACAAATTATTCAATAATAATTATTTACCCATTTTTTACATTTATATAAAAAGCTTATAATTATTGTATGTTTTCTTTTGTTTTTATTTTCAAAGCCAACAAAAAATATTTGAAAAGATTTACAAATTTAATGAAAACATAAATTATTTGAATAAATGAATGGACAATACATTCAACTGATGTTCACTTGAGATGATCTGACATTAGTGTAATATTCTTTAAATTCCTTAACAATTGTCGCTCTATTAAGACATTCAAAAATATCAATTCATTTCAAAATTCATTGATCATTGCATTAGTATTACCTGAACTCTACCTTTCCCTTAAACTTTTTGGGTGCTGTCCATATGAACGATACGTTTGTCTTATTCTTGTTGTCCTTATGTGTTATAGCGTTCTGTAGACAAAATAATAGCAGAAATACATTTAACATCAAATAAAGTGAAGACATACTGAAGAAGGATTGCATTGAAGTAGTTTAGAATTGGTTGAAGCCGTGAATTTGCCAATACTGGTGCCCCCATTGGGTGCTCGCGCCGTCATGTGAAACCCTTTGAAAGTTTTGCCACGACTTCCGGTTATAGTGACCGTCACTGTCCTATCGCCGTTCGCAAGTGCTTTGGGGGTCGTCGCCACTATAGTATAGGGGGCTCTCCCTGTCTTTGCCTTTATCTTGTCATGGTTTGGAACATCCACTTTACAACTGGGCGACCCTTCCGGGTAACTATAGCACAACGCTATACAACATAACAGAATAAGTTGTAAGAATCGCATCCTTCGAGTGATTGGAATATAAGTGTTGGAGAACTGAAGGCACGGACTGTTATATTAGAGGAAAGTTATCATTAAATAAGGCCAAGCATTTGAAACAAAATATTTTTGACGAATCAATTGAATGCAAATCTGACGCAAAGAACTATTTGATGCTTACCTTCAAGACTGGCTCTGACTTTACAAATGATTTTGAAAAATAAAATTATGTTTAAAATAAATGTTGAAATCAAGGCTAAGATATATAACCATCGATTGGTTTGAGACTTATTTAAGAAAGTAATTACAGAAGTGAACACAACATAACTGTTAGAGAATGTCCTCAATCATTGTTAGCCATTCAAAAGGAAACGATAAAACTTTGTCCCAATTTTCATAGCAATGGTTAATAAAAAAGTTTCTGTCGTCTCCTTTCTCTCCGTTCCCTCCGTTCTCTCCTGTCTATCAAATGCTATTCAAATCAAAGCAAAAACTCGTTTTCAAATGCGATCTTGAAATCAACAAAGTATTTGTCCTCATAATTGACCCGTTATTTAGTGTTAAGGATTGATAAACATTAGACAAACATATTATGAATGCATTACATGTATTACAACTAATCATATCAATCGCTATTATATACTACCCTTCAATTCAAACAACACAATAGCTTTCAATGAAAACTAACTTTTTTAAACACAATAATAAAAACTGATTTTACAGAAGATTTATTGAAATATTTTCATTACTAATCAATGTTAACGTTTAATACCTTTCCTATTAATATTGATATCAATATAATCTTAAGCCAAGAAATGACTCAAAAAGTTATAAAGAATTGTGTTTTAAATGAAATATATTTATAGAATATTATATCAAAATAACCTTCAATTCAAAAGAATTTTCAATTTTTACAAATTATTAATTAATTCAAAATTTTATTATTTATCTAAAAAAACATTTTATTAGAATTTCTTACAAAAACTGGAAATGAAAACATTTTTTACTTAAAAATGATATTAAAAGTAAGTGAAAGGAAAACGAATAGAGACTACAATTAACACTATTTTTTGTAAATAATTTAATGTTATTTTAATTTTTAAGAATATATTCATTCGTTAATTACTTTTATTTCAATCTTAATTTATTTTAAATATATTTTTAGAGGAAATATAAATCAAAAGTAATTTGTTGTCCATTTGAATGCATTTGATTTAATATAACTTTTTGTATATAAAAGCAAAACAATTTCAAACATTTTTATAACAAATGTTTTCATTTTATCGATAATAATGTCTTTCAATGAATTGAAAAATTAATAAAATTAAAGAAATAAATTGTTTTTATAATAATTAAATCGAAACAAAGTTTTGAAACAACTTAACAAACTGTAAAACTGTTAGGGTTTGGGGTTTTGGGGGATATCCCACACAGGAATGTGTGGACACATTTCAAGTGATGGAATGCTTGACGTAATGTATGAATGGTTTCCCAAACCAATGAATGACAGAAAAAACATTTGTAAATACGAGTCAAAGAGTGTTTGCATTGCCTTTCAATTGCATAACAATTAATCAAATTATTATAATTATTGCCAAATATTTGAGTCATTTATGCATTAAATTTATATAAAAAACATTTTTATATAACTATTAAATGAATTGAAGTTTAAGTGAAAGAAACGAATTAATTATAATTAATGAATAATTGCTTTCAATTTGGTTTCAAATAATTAAAAGACATTTAATTTGATTTGAAATCAAATAATGAAATATTTGACGAAATGGTCGACAGATGTGATAAAAGCGATCATTTGTTGACAGATAAATGTCTTAATAATAGCGAAGACGTGAACCAAATGCAAAACGTGTCGATTGAGACGAATGTCAATATTATGGACAATATTTGTGGTGAGTCTTCGATGGCGTCAAACACATTGGGAACCAATTGTGAAGACGAGTCAAAAGGCGATCAAAAACCAGATTTGATTGAATGGTGTGAACCAGAGGTCGACTCAACAGTCAGTGCCAGTTGTGGTGCAACTCGAGAGCCAGTGTTGACCTATCAGTTAAAATGGATCAATTGGTCGGCAGTGAAGACGCCAATCATAACCCAGAACCTGAACGGTCCCTGTCCTCTACTGGCCATCATTAATGTCCTCATTCTTAAGCGCAAAATCCAATTGCCATCAATGATGGAAGTGATCACTGATGACCAGCTCATGGAGTATTTGGGAGATTGTATTCTCAATTCTGTTCCTAAGGTTTAGATCCGCTTATTATTGGTTTCTGTAATTAATTCCCTTTTTGTCTTCAATTGTTCAGAATATTCCAGAAGGGGTTCAACTAAACTATGAACAGAACTTTATGGACGCGATGCAGATATTGCCAAAACTGCCCAAAGGGTTAGACGTTAACATCAGGTTCACAGGGTATGACATCCAGGGGTTCTCAAAGGATTCTTTAGTTCTCAAAATTAATTCTCTTTTTATATAGTGTTTCCGACTTTGAATATACACCTGAAATGATTGTCTTTGACTTACTCCACATTCCTCTATATCACGGATGGCTTATCGACCCCAACGACCAACCGGTTCAGTCAGCCGTTGGGAACTGTAGTTATAATCAATTAGTCGATAAAATCATTAATAATAAGACATCCATTCAATCAGAACTCATAACTGAAGGTTAGAATCAGTTAATGATAATTAAAGATAACTAACGTTTGGATCTGTTGTCTGTTGTTAGCCCTAATAGCAGAAGAATTCTTAGAAAAGACTGCTTCACAGCTGACTAATTATGGTCTCCAAGAGTTGGTCAATAATCTTAAAGACCAAGAATTATGTGTTTTGTTTAGAAATAATCATTTTATTGTTTTGCACAAAAATAAGGTTTGATTTGAATTATTCTTCATTTGAATTCACTTCAATTGTCTCTTAAATTTTAGAACCGTTTGTATCAACTCGTGACAGATCAGGGGTTTATAAATGAAGGGAACGTTGTTTGGGAGACACTGAACAATATCGAAGGCGACACCTATTTTGTTGACGGAGAGTTCGTTTTAGTTCCTCCGAAGCCATCTCTGATCACAGCTTCCAGTTTTCAGCAACAAATAGATCAGGAGTTGGTTTACATGGGTTTGAGTTTTAGATCGAAAACTGATTTGAGTTTATATTTCAGTTATTTAGTGGCTCTCAGTCTTCAAGAGGAACAGAAGCGACAAATGGAGACAATCAAAGAGTGGGAACAATTCAAACACGAGTCAGGAATGGAAGACTTGACTGACGAGGAATTGGCCAAAAGATTACAAGAAGAAGAGGACAAACGAACTGCACAAATAAGACCTCAGAACGACGAACAACAACCACCTGCGCCACAACAACCATACCATAGGGGCGGACAACAGGTTCACCCAAATAGTCAGAACTTGGGTCCACAACAGAGGAGAGACACTAACGGCAGTACTGATGACTGCGAGAACGGATCCAAAAGCAAAAGCAAAAACGTTTGTATTTATTGAAAGTCTAATTAGTTTTTGAATAAATGATTTGAAACTATATTTAGTGCACTATTGTCTGAATGGGAAGACATTCCGTTAGTTAATGAAGAGATTAGTGATATTGAAGACAAGGAACCACTGCCTGAGTGTATGCTTTCGTACACATCATTAAAGTCAACACAACTATCAAAATGTATATTTAGGGGAACAGTAGTTAATGTAAATATCGATATTTATAACTGACATCCGAGCAGACAATGTGTGCCTTCAAAGGAACTACAGTTTTAATGTGTGCCTCAATCGGGTTATAATTGATTTTTTCATTGAATTTTCTGAGAGTTTATTTCTAATCACTTATAAAAAATCATACATTAATTGAATTACTTATTATTTAAATAATTTTTAACAAAACATTTATAATAATCGTTTAAAATGTTTATTATTATTATTATTATTATATAATCTTTTTATGTATTTATTAATTATAACTCAATTTAGGCGTCAATTAATTATTGAAAAACCGATTGAAATGCAGTTCAATATAAGAGTGATTTTCGTTACTATTATTCATATGTTTTCAAATCAATAGATTTTTTCATAATTCACTCCCGAAGTGACTTCTCGTTGACATTCAGATTGTCTGATTGTGTGGAAGTGACTGAGGCTTGAATTGGACGGGCTATCAATCGATGGATAATTGTATTATTAAATGATTTTTAGACAATAAATGGTTTAAACTTTTAATCAATCAATTGATCCATACTTTGACACAAGCCGTCGTAAAACGTGATGTCGTCCAAAGCAAACCCTCCATCTGAGGCCTCGCCTTCGAATTGTATCTGAAAGGAAAGGTATCAATTGTAGAGACAATGTGTCGGTGATGTCATACCCGGTAAGGGATTTCCGAATTGATGGCCAGTTGTCCGTATATCCATTCGGGGCGACTGGTGTCGAACCTGCGCGTAGACATTCTCCAGAGAAGGTTCTTTGTTTCGATGCTCAATGCATTTTGAACTCCATTTCCTCTTGTAGGGCTGTCTTCTTGTAGGGATGGCGTATCCGTCGTGTCCTGTGTTACCATCGATACGCTCATTAAAGTCGTTTCGCCCCTTATTTTACAATAAATACTCAAACCATTGTTTTATACCATTTTGAGACTAACCTTCCAAAAGGTGTGAACCAAAAGCCCAGGCATTTGGGAGTATTTCCCTCCCCTCCCGGAAACTCAGGTGATCTGAGGACAGGATATTGCATAGAATTCTGGTTAAATACATCGAAGAATAGATATCCGGCTAATAATGGAATATATATAAGATTTCAATGAATTCATTCAATAAGTGAAGTCTTGTCTCACTCGGGGAACGGAATGTGTGGTCCTGAAGGTTGGCCGGTCTGCTCGTAGGTGTGGCCAACTTCCAAGTCAGCGATTCTTTCGAAGAAACGGATAATCTGTTAAATGATTGTCTTTTATTTGATTGAAGGGCGGCTTTTGCAGGAGATGGTGAGAATTGGGTCACTTCAGGCCCGGGACCCGTTCCTGATTGGTTTCTCCATCCGCACAGATCTCTTTCAAAAGAACATTCCCCCAAAACTGCCGCCGCTTTCGTCGGTTGGGCTAATATTTAGACATTTGCCAAATTGAAAGATTTTGATGAGTTTAGGTATTGGTATGTTCTGTACTCACGAGCACAGTTACCATCGAAGAAACTGATGTCATCGATGGCTATCGTTCCGACCTTTCGATGAGAAGACAAATAATTATTTGTATAATAATTATGTTTGAATTGAACTAAACTACCCGTCCGTCGCCCCAAATGCCTTCAACCAGTATCTGATATGTCTGAAGGGGCGGCTTCTTCTCCAATCCCAGAGTGAGAGAAACCTTCGCTGGTCTCCAACCCTATTATAAGACAGATTGTGTTCAGTGTTATCACCCCTGAACTGTACGACCTACCTGTGCTTGGTGATTGTTGAGACGCCAAACCAAATTAAGTTGTTCTCCGCTATCACTAAGAGTTTTGATATAAACCCTAAGACTTCCCAGACTGGGACCGGCGGGGTCTATAGTGCGCTCATATAAGTAATAGTAGAAAGACATACACTTTGGTGTTGTTGTCTGTGGTGTGAATTCTGGACTCAAAAGCCAAGCTCTGGTACCCCCGCGTTGGGGCTGAAGTGCATCTCCGCTAAGGTTTATAAAATAGCCTAAAAGTAAACATTCATTGAATTTAAGCTTTAGTTTAGAGTATTCCAAACCTTCGGCCGTTTTCTTCGTGTGATCATATTTAGGTCCAGTTCCTCCAAAGCTATACTGTCTGAGCCAATCAAAGTCATCGAGTCGACTGTGCGGGAGAGGATTGTGCCACAAACACATGTTCTCTTCGAAAGTACAATCGCCACTTCCTCGCGAACCAGTTTGTGGTGAGACTGAGTGTATGTATAAATAGGTAATGAAGTGAACAAATGGTATAAGGGATGGCATACTGGGACAGGAGCCGGACTGGAATGAAATGCTATCAATTGCTATATTTCCCAATGAGTTCTGACCAACAATTCCTTCAAATACAACCTTTAGTTTCAAAAAATTATAAATTTTTTGTCATTAAATTCAAATCAATAATCACATGATATGACTGTGCGGGCGATGAGATGGGAACTTGACCAAGGTACCAATTATTTCCAGCCTCTCCTTTCATTTCCCACAATATCTTTTCAGGTTTTTCTTCGTCTCCGGTATATCTTAGTCTAACCCTAAGAGTTCCGATGCCATTGCCATACATATGGGTCGCGAATTTCATACAAAACGGATTGCTTTCCTCTGAAAACAACTTCTCATAAACAGAAAGTTCTTCTGAAAACTGAGAAATGACTTACCGGTTGGGTTCATAAGAGGACTGATAAGCATTGCCCTATCGCCTGGTCTTCGTGGGTATGAGGCGTCGATATAGACAAAACCACCCGATTGTTCATTTTGACCAAAACTAGAGAAATCACGCGAAGGACCGGTGAATATATTCTGTGAACCTTTACATCAAAACCAAAACAAATTGAAAATTACTTTTCAATTGAATGCAAACTAAAGACCTCTTCCAAGAGCCCAATCAAACTCATCGGTCTCTTCTTGATTAGTCCAACCACAGAGTCCTCCTTCAAAAGTACAGTGCCCTTTGCACTGTTCCTCGGCTTCATCAATAGGTTGAAACTGGACATCATCTACTGCAACATAACCCCTGTAGGCACGATCCGGATCATCCAATTTTTTAGCGCTTGCTTTCAATACAATCTTAAAGAAAAAAAATATGAAAATCAATAAAATCTCTATTTTTTAAAAATGCAAACCTTATGAACTGATCCATAAGTATAGGCAACTTCCCCTTTAACCCACGACCCGTCCACCCCTTCACGGCTTTGCCAAATAGGTCTATCCATTCCAGTCTCAACATCTCTTAACATTATTTGAAGATTGTCTGAACTCAAGCCATCGACTGAGTAGAAGAAACTCAAGCACAAGCCATTTGGACCGGTATCTGAAATGTTCGGCCCCTGAAAGTAGGCAGAAGTTGGTATCGGAAGCTCATTGGATGTGTCAGAAGAATTCGGATGAAATAATGGGAATTTGTTAAGAAGGGGTCGAAGAAGAGTATTTCCAGTGGAGAGACGAGTATTCAAAGAACTGACGCCAGAAGTATTGCTTGTGCCCAACGGTTCTCCCAATTGAGAGGAACTGATACTCGGAACGGGTTGTTGTGATGTCTCAAAGTATATGTAACCACCTTTTGATGAAAACATTATCACAAATGAAAAGGTATTCAAAATTACTCAAAAGTCATGAATAAAGTAATAAATGAATGATTGGTTCGACTTTTGATTCAAAAAATAACATTAAAATAAATGAAATGAAAAACAATTTAAGATTTCATTGCAATCACTGTTTGAACAAAAATGTCAGAAAACACTTACCGCTCGTGTCTGCAAGAGTGTGATCATTACGAGGTCCTCCCATCCAGAATGCTTGGGCCCCCTGTCCTGTCCTCCACCTTAACTTGGGATGACTATCTGGAGGAACAATCCATCCACAAGTTTGTAGTAGAGAACCGGAGCCAAAATCACATATCAGTGCTCGCGCGACCTCTTGGCCTAAGGTATAGAAAAAAAGTGAAAATCAAAGATGAAAATAATGTACAATTAATACCCTCTTCTTCTTGTCGTTTAACTCTATTCACAAAATCGTTTTCATTCAATAAATTCAATTCATTTTCATTTGATCCAATCTTTTCGACATAACTCTCAGAAAAATATAGATTAGAAATAATGGATAAAAATATAATTTCATAAATATTTGAAAATATCATTTTCTGAAGAGTTCTCTGATTTTCAAAACCAGAATTCAAGCGAAAATATTTCAAAAGTAAGACTTTTTTCCCTAAAACTTGATATCAAAAAATAATTAAAATATTATTATTTATTTTTAGTCAAGTTTGACAACAGTATTAGTGAAGAGTTCGTGATTTGATTACTAATTAAAATTTAAAACTTCAAGAATTTCTCAAATATTTTGTTTTCAATTATTTACTTAAGAACTAATGATTGGACAGAATTTGGTGAAAGTGATAGCAATTGTGTATGATTTGGGACCCAATGGCAAAAGTATGTCATCGCCAGGGCTTACAATGGCTAAACAATTGCTCTTTAATGCCATAAAAGTTATTGTGATTTGAAATTAATTTATGTTAATATCAAAAGTGAGACCAATTTCGTTGATTTGCATTAAAAGCAAACGCTTTGAAGCGATGCATAAAATGATTGAACTTTTTGTTGGCTATAAATTGGGATCTCTTTGGAGATGACCCGGAATTAGAGACATGTGGAACAAAACAAACCATCCTTTCATTCATACATACATTCCTTTGAGATATCTATGAAAACATTTAATGAATTATCAATTGATTTATTCATCAAATGTTAGTCAATTCAATTGAAATTAAATGATTTCTACCCTTAATATATACATCGATATTAATCTATAGATAATCTATAGATCGATAGATTTTTTTATAGATTTTTGATTTACTTTCAATTATATTATTTTTAAATAAAATTTAAACTTCAAAATGATGTGAAGGGGAGAAAAGGGGTAAAATTAAATATTCTATCTTTGGTCAGAACATTCGCACCCCATCTCAAATCCGCTGATTCAGGGGCATTAACAATGATAATAATGAATATTCTGTTCATTATAACCCTGTTTGTAATGAAGCGCCAAATCATTGCAAACCCATTGAAGACGTCATTCAAATGTCTGTCAAAACTATGAAAACATTTATTCATTTGTTTTTGATTTCATTAATAAAAATGTAATCAAATGGACATCAAATCAGATAATTTGCTTTCATTGAGAGGTTTGACTGCAATTAAGGGGTATTTCAATTGATTTTAAATGCATTGTCTGTCCATCAGTTGGTCGAGTGGTGTCAAAACAGATACAATTAAGTCATTTCATTACTCCTGAAGAATATAACTCATACATAGGAACCGATGACTCCATCGACGCCCTATCACTACCACAATCCCTGTCCACCGAATGGTGTCTTTTGCCACAAAATTTCGGAAATGTCTATTTGGGCGAAACGTTTGCCTTTTTCCTCAACTGTACCAATGATTCGGTGAAAGAAGTGGTCACAGATGTCGTGGTCAGGATTGACCTCCAGGTCGGCAATCGTGCCATCAATTTGGGTGAAATAAAGGCATCCGTTTTGGACGCAAAGCAATGTCTTAACGATATTATGAAACATGAGGTCAAAGAGTTGGGTTCACACGTGTCTGTCATCAGTCATAATACCATTGATTCTAACAATTGATCCAAAATTTGAATCTTAATTTAGACTCATTTTCACCATTGGTTTCGTTAAGAATGCAATCGATAGACAAAATTACAGAAAATTTTTCAAATTTCAAGTCTTGAAACCATTGGACGTAAAAACAAAGTTTTATAACGCGGAGGTATGACAGGGGGCTGACTGGGACTGGGCCGGGGTTTCAGGGGTTCTCTTCACTACTGACTAATCGATTTGAAAGTAATGTTAATTTGATTTCAATATCTCTTAACCCTTGCAATGACTGATCACACCTTCACTTTTGGACCACTTAATCGCACGTCTCTTCCCTTAACTAACTTTCCCTTATTTTGGTTTATTTCACAACGAATGCATGTTTTGATGTATTGTTAGGACTCTATTGTAAGCATTGATTGCATTAACCATTAAATCAAAGCTAATCCAAACCAATGTCTGACAGAGCGATGAAGTCTATTTGGAAGCTCTTCTCCAGAACTTGACCGCAACGCCTATATGTCTGGAGAGAGTGATGTTAGAGCCGTCCGAAGAATTTGATGTCAAACCAATGAACTCTATTATAAATGAAGACACTGTCGAGCAGTGGGTCTTCGGGAAAGTCAATCGATTCAATCCACAGGAATGTCGACAATATTTGTTTTGTTTGACTCCAAAGTCAAATATTAGATACAATTCCTATGTCTTGAAGAGTGCGACAGAAATCGGGAAATTGGATATAGTTTGGGTGACAGGCATTGGAGAGCGCGGACACCTTCAGACATCACAACTCGAAAGAATGGTATTATTATTGCTTTTATTACTTATTAACTGAATATAAACTCTTAACAAAAGGCACCCAATTATGGAGACATGAAATTAATGATTGAAAAGATTTCGAATAAAATATATCTTAAGTCGAAATTCGAGATAACGTTTCGTCTCATAAATTGCTGGTAAACTAAGACATGAATTACAGCAAAAAGTAAAACAATATCTTTGTTGACAGCAATCGAACAATAGATCCGTTACTCCATTTCGATAACACGGCTCCAAATCAGACACTTTTATGGTTAGGCATTTCTGGCCGACCTCTCGGACCACTCGAACCGTCGGCTTTCGTTGACTTTGATCTAAGTGTTTATCCAATAGAGAAAGGAATGCATTGTTTGCCTAAAATCAAAATAATTGACTCTTATGTGAAAAACAACTACGAATTCGACGAAATATCGTTTGTTTTTGTCGATTAGTTTTGAATTTTATGAACAAATCATTTCATTTATAACAAAGTTATTCTAAATTTATTTATTGTAAAAGAAATAAATCGATTTTGTGTTTATATAAACACTAATTGTTTTTATTATTTTCGTTATCGTTTGGATTATTCGAGTCATTGGACTGATTCGGGTCAGAGTTGTCGCCCGGCCTTCCCATTGCGTTCCGTAAGTGGTTGACTAAATCCGGATTCGATGCCTGCATTTGGGCTGCGATTTGTTGTCCACTTAAATCAAGTTTTAGATTTAGTCACGAAATGTCATTCGTTATCATTCATAACATACGCCTGGAGTAGAGCATCAAAGCCAGGAGGAGGAACACCGCCACTATTCCCTCCGTCCCCTGTGTTGTTGTTAGGCATTCCGCCAGTCATTAAAGATCCCATTCTTTGAATCATTTTATTTGATTAGTTCTCAACTCATATATCAATTGATTAAGACTTTACAGGTTTTGCATATTCGGGTCAGTCATCAACTGTGAGGCCATATTCATGAGCGCCGGATTCGATAAAAGGGAATTGAAATCAAAAGAATTCCCGAAAGGACTCGACGTTTGCTTTACATTAGAAGAGATCAAAACAATTAGTTTTGCAAAAGAGTTTCAAATGTCTCACTTCTGCCACTTTGTCTTCAGCTATCTTTAGATTATTTCTATACATCTCATTGTTTGGGTCCAACTCAACGGCCTTTTTATAGCAGTCTCGAGACCTCATGTGATCATTGAGGTTACCGAACGCCAAACCCATCCTTCCATAGGCTTTGCTATAGTTTGGGTCATAACTGATGGCTTGTTTGCAGTCATTCAAAGCCATCTCATGATTGTTGAGCTTCGAGTGCGCGGCGGCTCTAATGGGACACCATTTGGTCAGATATGACAACAATTGTCTTAATGTAATACCTGTTGCAATAGTAGACAGCGTTCGACGGATCCAATTCTATGGCCTTTCCGTACAGATTGAGGGCTTCATTGAATCTTTCATTCTTCATGAGTTCGTTTCCCTCATTCTTCAGTCTTTCCGCTTCTTTGCGCTCTTCTTCGGACACATGTATTTGTGGCTTAACTCCGGATGTCTTCAAATATAACAAACATTGAAATAATGGTCAAAACCATTGAAATGTATTTACGTTTTCATTGGTTTTGATGTAATCGATGAAAATGTTTTCCAGACTTTGATCCGTCTTAAGGGAGGCGTCGATTGGGTTCACTTCAAACGCCGCCTCAAGACATTGAATGGCAACTATCGATGAAGTCATTCAACAGTTATGACAATCAATGGTAAAAACAATTCAAATCTAAACCAAACCTTCAATCGATTCCTTCGAGTCCGGGGAAAGGCTTTCACTCTTGAGTTCATTGCTTAAGAACTGGATTATAGACGAAACCAACCGTTGTTTGTCTGACATTCTTGTGGTTTGGATCAACTCTTCGACAGTATTGATATTAATCTACAAATTGATAAATAAACTAAAATTTGATATAAATTTGAATAAAATTGTCGACAAAAATGTCAATGAATTGCAGAAACCATTACTGAAGACACAAATGATGTCTTCATATCAATGATTGTCCACTTTTGACAACTCAAAGAACTCCAGATAACTTCAAACCCAATACCACGACAATTATCATCTCTTTTCTCGTCATTTAAAGCACTTTTTGGTTAAGACTTAATTAAAACTAAACTTTTTAATGATTTATATTATAATTGTCTTTACTATTCATTTGTCAATATTTTTGGACATCATTTCTGAATAAGTTTTTCATAATTTTAAACAAAACAATGAATTTAAAAATCAAATAATTGTCGAAACAATCAAACAATTAGTTGTCTTTCATTGCCATCGGTTGACCACAATGTGTGACACGTGTGTCATTCAGGTGACAAACATCGCTCCGAGCGCTACAAATGAACAGATGAAGACATTGTTCTCGTTTTTGGGAACAATCAAAGACATAACCGTTTATCCAAATGAGTCGGTCTTTCGTTTGTTTTGACATTTGTCTTGAATTTGACTCATATTTGTTGACCTCTTCAGAGACTCTCCACTATCACCGACTTCGAGGGTTTGTTACATCCGATACTCTGACAGTTGGAGTGCAGGCGTTGCCCAACACCTGACGAACACAGTCTTCGTCGACAGGGCTCTGATTGTTGTGCCCATCGATGACGGTATGAGTGGTTTGTCTTCAAAGTTCATATCATTCAATGAGTGGTTATCTTCAGGTAAAATACCCGACGCGTCGACAGCCATGAGTCTGACCAGTGGTGGAGCTCTTGGAGGGGGAAGTAATAGCGGTGTTGTCAGTCAAGTGATTGCCGGCGCCGGTGGGGCTCAAGTGATAACCACAATTGATCCAAGACTGACAGCATTGGGTTTACCACAATATCCCCCTTTGCCCGCAAATATGGATCCGACAAAAATCGAAGAAATTCGGCGAACGGTTTATGTCGGGAATCTCGACTCAATGGTAAGACAATCAATTGTTCACTCAATTGGTTGAGACATTGATGTCATTATCTGTCAATCAGTTATCGGCGGAACAATTGCTGACATTCTTCAACCAAATCGGAGAAGTAAAGTACATACGAATGGCTGGCGATGAGACACAACCGACACGTTTCTCATTTGTCGAGTTCACAGATCAGTCTTCGGTGGCAAACGCTCTTCAATACAACGGAGTCATATTTGGCGGACGCCCTCTGAAGTGGGTCTTTGTAGTGGTTTTGAATTATTTGAATCAATAATTTGATGTCATTTTTGAAAACAGAATAAATCATTCAAACAATTCTATTGTCAAACCTCAGGGTAAGAGTTCAGAGGCGGCTCAGAAGGAGATCGAAGACGCCATGAAGAGAGTGAGGTCTGAATCAGATAATGATTGTAAAGTTGTTTGCTTTCAATGAATGATATTCTATCCAAAGAGAGGCACAATCATTGATATCGGCTGCCATTGAACCCGGATTTTCGATAAAATTGGACAAAATGATCGAATACAACGCCAACGATAAAAGCAAAAGCCGTTCCCGTTCTAAGTCTCGCAGAAGAAGTAGGTCTCGTTCAAGACGTCGTTCGCGTTCACGTACTCGTCGATCGAGATCAAGAGATAGACGAAGAAGTCGTTCTCGTGAAAGAAGGCGTTCAAGAAGTCCAAGACCTCATGAACGTCGGCGCAGATCGAAGTCACGATCAAGAGATAGACGACATCGAAGGCGAAGCAGAAGTCGGGAGAGAGAAGAAAGACATTTGCGGAGACGAAGTAAAAGTCGAGACAAAGATAGAGATAAGACATCAAAACGAAGAGAAAAAGAAAAAACAAAAGATTTGGAAAAAATTGCAGAAAAGGTGACAGAGATTGAAACCAAACCCGAAGGACCAGAACTTCCTCCAGAAGTGAACAAAGAAGAAGTAATAGAACCAGACGTCAAGTCTCGAACAAATCGCTCGAAATCAAAGGAATTATCAAAAACTCCTCCAAAATCATCGTCTTTGAGCCCTCCTCTTAAGTACAGCTCAAGAGACCGATCACCCAAAAGGAGATCCAGAAGTAGAGACCGAAAACGTTCTCGAACTCCGACTAAAAGCCATAAGAAGAAAAGGGAAAGGGATAGAGAGAGGGATAAGGATAGGGATAGGAGTCGCAGTCGAGAGAGAAAAGACAAGAAGAAGAAGAAGAAAGATCGCGAAGAAAGCACTGAGAGGTCAACGAAGACATCAAAGATTAAACGAAATTACGACGAGGAAGAGCTGGGTTATGACGAGGCCAAGGGTTATGACCGGTCCCGCAAACCTTCCCTTTCGCCAGACCTTTAATCGACAAATCATTTCATTTTCATTTTTAATCAATTTTTGAAATAATTTATGAAATAAACGATTATATCATTTGAAGAAATGAGTAATAAATTTACAAAACATTCTTTCAATTATTTTTCACTTTAATAAATGTGTCTTTAATTTCAAAATCCATTAACAGATTTTTGATCAAAAAGTAGTGAAACAAAAGTTATTTTTGGATTTGATTTTGTGATGCAATGAATGAAAACATTGAATGAATTGCTGTTGAGTTGAGTAAACATTGCCTAAGGTTTGCATTGAAGACAACATTGAATTCAAACATAGTTTTAGTTTTTGTTATTATTTGTGAAAATAAATATGAATTCAATTCAAGATCTTTCAGTCCATCAAAAGCTAATCCATTTGATCAACGACTTGAAGCTCGGGTTTGATTTGGATTTGATTTTTCAATCTTTAGTCTAATTGTTGGACAAAAACCAAATCAATAATAGGTTAACGAATGGTTCGTATGAATCGGCGAAGAAGACGGTTGTGATCATACAAGAAGTTATCGATCAGTTCTTGTGGACAAATGCCAGGTATTTGTGACACGAGATGACCATTGAGTCAATGAAAGTGACCTTTGATTTGATTATTGTCTCAATCGATAGCGAACTCATTTCAGTGATCAAAAGGATCGCCGAAGAGGTGATTAGTGCCGAACCCACGGAAACAGTGACCGGAAATATGTTTAAAAGAATATTAAAGATAATAAGAGATGAATACTCGAACGCAAGGGGGGTTCACATCGAGGGGGACATCGAAGAATCGCTTCAGAAGATGATGACAACCGACGAAGACATGACTCCCACTTATGACATAAAATACGATAATTTGAAAGAAGCCATAAATGACTCAATCAATGAATTGGTGTCAGAATTGGAAACGAGTGGTGAGAACATCGCCGAACAATCTCTTGAACACATCTATTCCGATGAAGTGATTATGACTTGTGGGAAGTCTAAGACAGTCGAAGCCTTTCTTAAATATGCGGCTAAGAAGAAGAGACGGTTTCAGGTGGTTATCGCCGAATGCGCCCCTTTTTATAACGTATTGAACATTAATTTCAATGAATTCAACCATTTATTGAGTTTTGTCCCAAAGGGTCACGAATTGGCTGTCAGTCTATCGAATGAGAAAATCAATACCACTTTAATCCCCGATTCGGCCATTTTTGCCATTATGTCAAGAGTTAATAAAGTGATAATTGGAACCCATTCTGTTATGGCCAACGGAGGGTTTGTGCTATTAATCCCCCTTTGAGTTGATTTCATACCATTTCATCTCTTATTATTAGTCTGAAAGCCGTGAGCGGCGCCTATACTCTGGCACTGGCGGCCAAACACTATTCAGTACCGGTAAATATGGTTTGATATTTGCGATGATTTAATTGTCACATCTTTGGATCAGCTGATCGTCTGTACGGCTATGTTTAAACTGACGCCACAATACCTCGTAAGTCACGATCAGTTGGCTTTCAATAAGTTCTCTTCACCACAACAAGTGATGGCATACGAAGAACCAGATATGGCCACAAACTGTCATATCGTGAACCCTGTCTTCGATTACGTGCCGCCAGAGTTGGTCACAGTTTTTGTCTCAAATATGTCAGTATTTGTCACTCAATTTGAATCAAATGAAACTAATATTCATTCACTTCTTCCTCTTCTTCTTCAGAGGCGGAATATCTCCTTCTTATGTCTACAGACTGTTGACTGAATTATATCATACGGAAGACTATTAACTAATTGTCATATTTTATGAATAAATAAATTTGTTTTATATTTGTCAAACACTTTGAATATTTATTTGTGGAAGTGTTTGAAGAATGCGATAAATGATTATTTTGTTTAAATGAATGTCAATTTGGTGTAAATGATAGCGAAATACAGATTAAGAGTTGATTTAATACTTGTTTTCAATTGATTGCATTCAAAGCATTCAAACGCTTTTCAATTAATAGACTTTCCCTAAACTTGTGCTAATTTTGTGCTCTTTTCACAAATGAATTAAAGTTTTTATTTTGACTTCAATTCACTTCAAATCGTTATTTACTTTTGATTTTATGTATAAATTATTTACAAAAATAAAAACAAATAAATAAATAAATTATAAAAACAATGAATAATAAAAAGTTAGAAAACATTGAATCAAAACAAAGGCATAGCTTTGGTTGTGATCCGAACAGATCAACTGATTCCTCCAAATCAAGAACATTACCACAACTTTACAGCCATTCAATTGATTCAAACCAAAGATCAATGTCTGGCCACTCGGACGACGAAGAGGACGAAGTGGATGGTCAGAGCAGTGACAAAATGAAGACAATGTTTATGTCGATTTGGAATAACGTTAAGTTTGGTATACATTATCTCATTTACCATCACTTGAATTGTCTTTCATTCCATTTGATCCATTCAAAGGCTTTGCGACCAAATTGAAGACTCGATTCAGTTATGAGTCACCGATTTGTCTTTTAGGGCAGTTCTACCACAAGAGACTCACTGACAGTCACTGCGAGTCCAGTCGTGACGACAACCAATCAAAGCTTTCAGCCATCGATAGGTTTAGACATGACTTCTATAGTCGTATTTGGTTTACATATAGACGAGAGTTCCCAAAGTTAGCCAATTCTAGTCTCACCACAGACTGTGGATGGGGTTGTATGTTAAGGTCTGGCCAAATGGTTTTGGCGCAGGGATTACTTACTCATTATCTCGGAAGACAATGGCGTTGGAAAGGGAGTCAATCGGACAAAGAAGACATGATTCACAGAATGATTGTCAAATGGTTTGCAGACGAACCCAACTCTAATTGCAGTCCTTTTTCTGTCCATCAATTGGTCAGATTTGGTGAAGAGATGGGCAAAAGGCCAGGCGATTGGTACGGACCCGCTTCGGTCGCACATCTGCTTAAGTAAAACAATTTATATAACAATTGGTTTTGATTTTGTTGTTTGTCTTAAGAATGGCTTTGACTAAAGCGGCCGAAAGTAATCCAATTTTGAATAACATTTGCTGTTATATCGCTCAGGACTGCACAGGTATGCACTTCGGACTCGTTTAGTGGTAATCATTAAGTGATATAAATTGCAATTTAGTATACATTGAAGACGTCCTCAATTTGTGCAAAACTTCAAACACAACCAAAAGTCGCGAAACTTTCAAATCAGATAAAAACAAACCGGAAATACATCGAAAACATAGCCTTTCCTCTCAAAACGATTCAGACATTGAAGTCGGAGTCGTTGCAAAGGAGGACATGTTTAGCGACAGTTCTGTCAAAACTCCACCAAAGAGTAGGACATCATCTCTGGTCAGTTATGGCAAAATGGCGTCAACTTTCAATCTAACCGATACTTCATATTTCACATCTGGTCCGCGATCTCTGCCCTTCTCTGTCGCCAACAATGCACTCAACTCTCATTCTTCGCAATCCAAATGGAAAGGACTAATACTTATAGTGCCGGTGCGATTGGGTTCGGAACGACTGAATCCCATATACATCCCATGTGTTAAACAAATGCTTTCACACCACAACTGTTTGGGAATAATTGGCGGAAAACCAAAACATTCTCTTTATTTCATTGGCTTTCAAGAAGAGAAGTTAGTTTATATCGACCCTCATTACTGTCAGCCCGCAGTCGATGTCAGACAAACCAACTTTCCTTTAGATTCATTTCATTGTGATATCCCTCGCAAGACATCCATATCCTGTATGGACCCTTCCTGTGCCTTAGCCTTCTATTGTCGAACTGAATGTGAATTCAATGAATTTGTGCTTTCAATGCAAGAACTACTGATCCCTCCGAACCAAACGGCCGATTATCCTATATTTGTCTTCAATAATGGCAGCAATACATCAGATGATAACAACACTCCTAAGGGGGAGACGAAAACCGATAGACTTTTGAAAATAAAACATCGAATACTTGGTTCTGACGGAAGGGTAGAAAAAGTGTTCAATTCTGAAGAGTTTGTTATGTTATGAATGAATTCGTTTCACATTTTTTACATACAATTCATATATATTTTGTCATCAATTTATGATTCAATAATCAATTCAATAATTTAATAATTAAGACATAAATTGTAATAAATTTTTATTTGTTTAAAATTTAATTTAAATTTAATTTAATTTCTAATAACTATTATATTTGCATAAAAACACTAAATAATCAAAAATTGATTTCAATTTCAAAATAGATTAAAATTTGACAAAAGTTTTTGAGCAGACGTTCATTAGATTGAATAAAAGGCACAAATATTCTCAACAATTATCTCCTCATTTGGTTTTCACGACAGAGTTTGACTCCTTTTATGACTAGTATATCATCTCAAAAATAATAGTATTTTATGTCAAACTTTGAATGAATTTTTGGTCCTTTTTTGAGTGTTTTTAGCTTTCAATACGATTTGAATACTTTTTTGATATAACTTTTGTTTTCGAAAAGACTTCGAATGAGATATATTTGAACTAATCCGACGAAAATCATAACAAAGATCGAAACCATTGAGAACCGATTCACGTAATCATAGTTAGATTCGGCGAAATTTCGATCCCTGGTCTCAACGGCTCGTCTAATCTCCTGTGCGTGACTCACGCGAGTCATGTCATCCCTAACCTTATTGATCGATGTCTGAAACAATCCAAACAAATGTCAATTAATGGCAAAAACTCTAA
Organism: Quadroppia sp. Gr-Ori-00064; assembly: GCA_034700825.1. NCBI lineage: Eukaryota > Metazoa > Arthropoda > Arachnida > Sarcoptiformes > Quadroppiidae > Quadroppia > Quadroppia sp. Gr-Ori-00064. The sequence continues at coordinate 5,196 of JAQIXR010000306.1, read as the reverse complement.
TAATTTATACTTTAATCGATTCCACGGAATCTAAGTATTGGACTTCAGGGGGGAATGTGAACTCCGGGCTGTTATAACCCCACCGATCGTTGTCATCGTCGGCCGAATAGACATAAACCTCCAAATTAACCACTTTTGTCGAAACAGTACTAAAACTGTTGTCCAAACAAATGGCATAAATTCCTTGTTGTGTCTGAAAGTCACAAAATGGCAACAAATGAATCGAAACAATAGTTTTGAAGATATTTTCAAATGAAAAACAAAATCAAAGAATGTATGAATCGGTGTCCATATGACTGACCGCCCGATAGACGTGTTGTCCCTCTTTTTTACGCGAGTCCCTCATTATCTCCACACCGTTGGGCGCCTTCACTATGAAGTCGATGGTCAGGTCAGATGTGAGGGAAGGGGTATATATCCAATTAAATCGCGAAGAGATCTCAATCACTTGATAGGAGAGGTCGAGATTGTGGTCGAGTTTGACGTCTTGATAGAAACAGTCGTGTCTTCCGGGCTCTACAGCCACCCGAACCTCAATGTCCTGGGAATCACCCGAAACATCATTATAGGGGGACAATGGCATCTGGGACACACTTTGCGTCGATTTGCACCTTATTATCGTTGATATGATTAACACAAACACAAATGACTTGACGTTAACTGAATGTATGAAATGTTGTATTGAATTCATGTCTTATTATTGCTATAAATCGTTACAATTTATGTCAAATACTTTCAATTTGTGACCAGTTTTTAGAGAAACAAAAATTATGATAAAATGAATGAAATGTAGGAAAAGTTGATATAAAACTAATGAATGTTTTGATGATAACTATTATTGTATAATAACTTCATTGAAATACACGTGATTTGAAGGCATTGAAAGTGTTGTGAATGAATGCAAAGTCTATAAACACTATAACACTAAACGAGTCATCACTTACTCTAAGCCAGAATCAGCTCTACTGTAATGCATACCAAACACAGGGAAAGGGAAGAGAATTGACTGTTATTGGGATTGAATTGACTGGAGGTATTGCAGGGATGGCAGGCATGGTATGCATGGACTGCACGGTTGCCAAGTGTTGTATCCCTCGATTACACCGATCGATGGATTGGCTGCGCCTCAGATAACAGTTCCTCTCAGTTAGAGCACAGACGGAACGGCATATTCTGTACATTCTGTGCAATGTTTTAGACGTCTCGAAAATGGCTGCGAATATGTCTCTCAATCATGTCTTCATTGTCTGCTTCACGAATACCATTATTTTGAATGCATTGGTCTTCGGTGTGATCACAGCCACCACTCAGGCAGAGGTCATCTTCGAGGCCGCCTTTCAGGGTATGAAACCATTTAATGTTTACTCAATTCTCGACCAAAACTTTCATTGCTTTCAATGCTTTTAATATAAGTTTTCTTCTGAAAATGCATTTTACTCTTCGTTGAAAATTATTCAATGATTTGAAACATTCCGAACCATTCAATCAGTTTTGCAAAAATCAATTCTTATTCACAATATTCTCAATAATATTCATATGTTTTCAACATATAGTTAATAGAGAAAAAATAAAAGAGACTTTCATTAGATTTTATGCATTAAAAAAGTGAATCAATTCTTGAAAATCGATTTCTAAAACTATTTCAATGAAATTGTGAAAAATTATTTTACATAACATTGATAGAAATGATTAGAATTCAAAGAATTTTAAAAATTTAAACCAAACCAAACATAGCATAAAATTTTATTTTATTTTTTTGACAAAAAACTTCAATAAATTATTTTAGGTTTAAATCGTTTGTGAGAAATATTTTATGGCTTTAATGGTTAAAAATATTCTACAAATGACTTAACAATTTTTGAACTTTTTTTCAAAACAGAATTTATTCCAAAAATTATTTTTGATAAAATGCTTCTTAAGAATGAAATGTACAAGAATAGAGAATGTGTTCATTTTTTGAATGAAATATCAAACATTTTGGTCTAATCTCTTAGACAACAATGTTTTGAATTGTAAATCAATTATTAAAATATCGATTGATTTCATAAAAATAAGTTATCATTGCTTTGATTAAAAGTGAGACTCAGATCATAGAGTCGTCGATGCGTTAGAAAAATAGCTTTAATTTTGTCATTTGTTTCATTAATGGACAGTCAGTTAGGGATTAACTGAATAACGATTTGAACCATTAATTGTGAATTCATTCCCTTTTTTATGTTTTGAATCATTTTTCACATATAAGTTATGAACAAATTATGTTTGAGTTTGTTATTCGAGCGTAAAATATAAAGCATTAAAAGTAAAGTTTAATTATTATATAAATCGATATTTTATGAAATGAATTATTTTTAATTAAAATCAAATCAATGATAAACTTATGATTGAATAAACATTTTTTTCATGAGATTTGAAAATGCATTCATTGAACAAAATATGTTTTTATGTCAAATTCCATTGTATTTGACGTAAAGTTTTTGATATAAAAATTTCAATTAATCTTTGTTTGCAATAAACCTAATATTTGTCTGTCAGGTGAATGTCGAACATCCGGCCCCTGTCAGCAGTTGTGCTTTGATTTACACGACGGCACCTTTGAGTGCGCCTGTAATAAGGGATACAATCTTCACAACAACGGATATGGTTGTATCGGTCAGTAGTTTTCAGTCATTTCTTTCTTACATTAGTTGAGAAAATAGTAATCAATCAAATATTTGAGATTTTATTCATTATTATTAAATTATATGAAATATAATACAAAATAATAATAAGTTATTCTTTAAAGGTTTCAAAGGTTTTCACAAATTAATGAAATACTAATGTATTTCAACAAATGAGTGCCAGTGCCTCATAATTGACAAAATCTCAATTCATTTCAATCGAGAATTTTCAGTATTTGTAACAAAAATATCATTTTTAGTGTTTTGTGAAAAACTAAAGCAAAAAACGAGCGATTCTTTTGAGAATTGGGTTGTCTTTGACTTCAATTGAGAATTTAGTTTATATTGAGTTTTGCCTTAAAGTTGTCTCAATACAAGTGAAGACTAGGGAACGAATGACAAACACATGGATGTGTCTGTTGTTGATGATACCTATTCCCACCGGTCCTCCTATAATGGGTTACATTATATTCTGTTTGGGTATAAATCATAGATTAGTCGCTCTTTTCGTTTATTCTTATAATAAGAGCTGACTTTGAAATATATAACTCAAAAGCAAACCGAAAATTACTTTTAAAAATACTTTATTTATTTATAAAAATATATGAATGAAAACAAGATTTGAACAATTGGTCTGTTTTTCATATATTGTTAAATATCCATTCATTACAATAAAATACTTTTGTTTTATACAAATTTAATTTAATAACAGGATTTTAATTAACTGAATGTTAATTATCATAAATTACATTATATTTCATTTCCCTTTAAATGTTTTCTATTGAAATATTTTAAAGTCTTTTAATGAATGGATTCTTTTCTTTTGAATAATGTAATCTCAAATAAACAACTTTTTAGTTAAAGTTTAAATTCAATTAATATATATTGAAATTGAATTTAAATCAAAATTTTAATTTAAAATTAAATTTTTATTAAATAATTCTATAATGAATTCATTTCATTTCATTTTTATATCTTCAATTCATTACAAAACTAAGTAATTCGTTTGATTAGCCCCTGGGTATTCTATCTCTTATTCTTGAAAAATGTTGTAATTATTGATAAATTTGGTTTAAAAAGTGGTTTCAAATTGGTTTTGGTTAAACACTTAAGAGATCATTGAATTGAATTAAATAGACTTTAATATTAATTGTAATAAAATCTCTATTTATTGAACCGCAATATAAATACAATACAACTTCATATGCACTTCTTTACACCTGAATTATCAGCCCCTTTGTCGTAATCTAATGACGAATTGACTCAAACATTATTTTGTTGAGAAATAAGCCTTTGAGGTATGTTTTGAGGTATGTCTGACTTAAGTAATAAGTCTTCAATGCTTTTAGTAAATAAAAATTATTTTATATAATATAATATAATGTACTTATCTTTCGGATCAATATTTTCTCAAAAGATTTAATGTATTTTCCATTGAAAACATTGAAAATATTATACTTTTATATGTTTGAGTCAAACTGTTTAACAATATTTTTAACAAAATTCTTATTTTAACTTTTTTTATGTTATTTTTTGTTATGAATTCATAAATTCTTTACATTTATTGATTGTTTTCATTTCATTGATTGACTGGAAAGTAGTGTTGGATTAGTGCCTATAGAGAACAGGCATTCATTTGCGATTAGCCTTTATATAGGGTGTGAGAGAGACAGGCAATTGTATTAGTGGTGAATAAAAAGACTAAAAAAGTTACGCCATATCTATGGTTAGGTCAAAATAGGTGTGCGTTTGACTCAATCAATACTGAGATTAGTTGAACGAGTCTTAAGTTTGTCAGTTCTTTCACTCAGACATTCAATGGTTTTGTATTGTCTGCTAAACTAACTAAATATTTCATCCCTTAAGGCTTAAGACATTCATTTCAAGTAATGAGTTCTTTGTCTTTTTTGTGATTTTATTTGATTTTATGCAAAAATAATGTATTTAACAAATGATATAAAGGTTTGATTTCTATAAGAAATCCGTTTAACAATTCATTAAATGTATGAACATGTCAAAGCAACATAACCTTGGTCGTGTTGACCATCTGCTATCCAAATAACATCTCTTCTAATGTTAATAAAACACATCTTTGCAAAAATCGATAGAATTGTCAGAATATTAATATCGAGACAAATATTCGTGACTTTGTTTCAAGTGTTTGGATATTATATTATATGCTTTCGAAGCATTGAATCCACTCTTGAGATAATGCTGTAATAACTCAAAAACAGTCAATCGTTGTCTAAAAGCATGAATTCTATGAATAATTAATTATATTCATTAGAAAATAATTGTTAAGAATAATGAGATATAATTTATATTCTGTTAACCTTTACTTAAAACACATTACAATTTATTTATTAGAATTTACAAAAAGTTTTCATTTAATGATTGAATCGATTTTATTTGTGAGTAATGACATAACCCCTGAATTCTTGTGTTACTGAATTGGGTATAAGTAGTGTATTTCGACTTCGGTCAATTCAAAATAAAAAATTCGGCGGTCAATATCGGTCAAAATCGGTCAAAATTGGAT
>JAQIXR010000305.1:0-33837 GCA_034700825.1 Quadroppia sp. Gr-Ori-00064 | reverse complement strand
GGTCTTTATTATATTTGATCATTTCATAAATTTGTTTGAATTCATGAATTTCATATAAACTCAATATTTTAATGTTTTTATATTATTAAAATCTCATCGATTATAACCATTACGTGAACTTGAATTTTGTGGAAATTATTGGTTTTTGCGATTGAATAATAGTTTTATTGAATGGCATTTACATTGAAATTACATTTTGTGTTTATGTGAAAATGATAGTATAATTGAGAGAGAGAGAGAGAGAGAGAGCGTGAGAGAGAGAGAGAGAGAGAGAGAGAGAGAGAGAGAGAGAGAGGGAGGGAGAGAGAGAGAGAGAGAGAGAGAGGCAATAATTGTAGCGATTTTTAATTAAGCGCTGAATTAAAGTGTATTATTTATTGGTTTTATGACATATTTGGTCTAACTTTGAATATATATAAAGTGATATAATATTGTTATTCGCGTCCAAACCCTATTCGTGTAAACAGAGAGCAATTTGTAGTGTTTGTGACTCTCATAATAACATCAATTAAATGTCTATAACAACACACACCACATATAACGGCCCACAATATATTTGATGACTTTATAACTCGTCAAATATAATTAGACCATAAAATTAAGTATTAAATAGATTAACAGCTCTCCTATAGCCCATGCCTCGGCTCAGGCTGTATGCGCTGGGCTATCATATTTCAATAGTGTATTTTTCATTTGAATATTTGTGTTTTGAATGAACGCAAAGCAATAGCAATATCTGCTTCTGTTATGAGCTTAGGCTCTAATCAATAACACATTGACGATCGCCAACCGATGCCAACCCAATACCAACCGATGCCTAAGCAATGATTCTGTGATTGTGTTAGAAATGCAAAACTCATAATAAAAGCAATGGTTTATGCATGAGTTGAAGCTTATAAAATGTACGTTGACTTCAATCCAACAATGGATTTGCTCTTTAAATATCAACAGGCAATATATGGCTGTATGCGATCCTGGGCTCTATGTGATGGCAATAGTGGCAAACACTGCGAACAGTCGTCTTTTGTGGGTCCCCTTTCAATAGGCTGACTGTGCTGACGGATATTCCCTATTTAATAGGCTTTAAATACAAGCAAAAGGTTTTGCATTGCATGTGTTAAAGTGATTATTGTATGGCTCAATGGGCACACATAAAAAATGCCATCCCTCGAACGGCAGGACCTTTTCCCAGAGCGAGCATTAGTAGCATTGACTTCTACTATGAATGTGACCAAACATCGCACATAGACTGTGAATACAGTGCTAAATGTTCTCACTTTAGATCATCTTTTATAACAATAATAACATAATAGCGATAATAGTCTAATGAATGGCCAATGGAAGCAAATAGCTATGAATTGTCGATATTCTCTTCAAAGCTATAATACCTTTCTATGAGTTCTCATATTATGTTCAATACATTCACGTGTTTTATGATAACTATGACAGAAAAGAAGTCAATTCACGGCACTTACCATTCGTTTTGATTGTTGCAAATCCATTGCGTCTATCATTGCACAGTCAGGTCTGCACAGTCCTGTCCTTCACCTGTACTCTCATATCGTTTGCAATCGATAACAAGGTCTGAAAAGTGTGCCTCAAATGAGAAGTGTCGGCGCTGTCTGATTAAGCCCTGGTAGTAGTGATTGTTAGGTTAGGTTGCATTGAGTCTGGTCTCAGATATGACCAAAAATGCTGAAAATGTAGTAAAAAAGCTATAAATTAGACCTGGATTTGATTTATTATAGGTGTTGAGCATAGATTTGATGCAATACTTGTTAGGTGAGCGCCTGGCGCTCATTCGGTGTCATATGAAGGCTTGTTAGCCTCATGTGATCCATGGAATCCATGTTGTCTTCACTTATATAAAACTATCACAATTCGACTTTCGGTCAATGAGTTTGCGTTTGCGTCACTCGAATCGCATACTTGTGCTAAGCGTTGGCTCAGTCTTGCAGTCAATGATGAGAGTCACTGATGTTTAGGGTGTTATTCACCACCGGAGAGGTGGAGCATAAGCTCATTCAGCCCAAGCATACCCTATCTCGGCTTCCGGACCACTCATTTATGGGATTGTCAGTGAATGACTGCTTTGATAGCATTTGTCTGTCATCTGTAATATAGAGTTAGACTAATAGTGGACTCTTTCTAACAATCATTCAATCGTTGCTATCATTGAAAAGTGAATTTTGTTTGACTTGAATTCGTGACAAAACGACAAACTTTTCAATTGAATGCTTTGTTTCTGTTAAGCATTCAATGGATTATAACTTTGAGTGAATCTAATGAGCGCTCATCACATATGAAGTGTGAGTGAAATGCTTGAATTCGGCACTTCTTCAGCCAATCCTCATTCAAATACTGCATCTTCGATGCTGTCGATGATTAACATGAATATGCACGAGAATATGGCTGCCAGTGCTCGCCAGAACGCCTTCCACTTGTTGGGCGCTTCACAGACTGGACCTCTTTCGGCCCTCCACTCCATGGCTGACCTTAAAGTTAATACCGGTGTCTCATCACAAGTAATGGCAGCCAATTCTCATTATCGAAACTCTTCGCCGCCAGTTCTCAAGCAGTCCCTCCCAATCACCACTTCATCTTCGTCTCCATCAGCCATCAGTTCCTCATCCACATCATCGGCCGCTTCGGGAACTTCTCATTACATAAATGATATTCTAAGTCGTCCTTCGATGACATTGACGGCCACACAGTCTAACACAGCCTTTAATACGGCATTGGCCGGTGCTCTGCCCCGATTCAACCTAGGTGCTGTTGCTCAGGGCATGTACTTCAGTCCCCCCAATGGTCTCAGCCATAAGTTGGCCTCTTTGAGTGACCTTTCGAGTAGACATTTATACTGGCCCAGTATGGTTCAGAACCAGGCTCTTTGGAGAGAACGATTAGCCGGCGCTGGTATGATATATGTCTTGTTTGCTAATTCATATCAAATCAATAGCTTATAAGGGGTTGAGAAAAGGAAAGGCGGTTTAGCATCAATTCTGATGACTTTTTGGGATCAAATTATAAGAATTAAATCTTTTTTGAAATCTAAGCCTAATATTTGTTGAGGTCTTTAAGCCATTCCTTGGTCATGATGACCACCTGATGATGACCTTGCTCATTCTTTTCTAATATAATCAACAGTGAGTCAGACGTGTATAGACAAAGACGGTAAGAAGAAACACACCCGACCCACCTTCTCAGGCCACCAGATCTATGTGCTCGAGAAGACATTCGAACAAACAAAGTATTTGGCCGGACCTGAAAGAGCCAAACTCGCCTATGCCTTAGGAATGTCCGAAAGTCAAGTCAAGGTATGCGAACATTGCATTCATTACAGAATTGTTTTTAATTAAATTCAGAAAAAGTTTTAAAAAATACTAATGTTTTTCAATCATATTTAACACGATTTGAGCAGACATTCAATATATCGACCATTTGTTGAAAACATATTTTTTATTTTCATGTTTTATATCTCGAACTTCACTATAGTTTTATAGCTTTTATTATGCACTCGAATGACAAATGTTGGGCCAAAATGTTTAGCGATTAGTCTATACAACAAAACGCTTAAGTGTTTCGTATTATAATAGCAAACGTAATGTTAGTCTTATTTCTTAATATACAATATTATATCAATTTTTGGACTTTTATTATCGTTATATAATTGCTATGAAAAGCATTCATCAAATAATAGTTTATGATATCTGACACACATTTTATTATCCAATTATAGCTCTTTTGTTCATAAAATCAAAATACAATTCAATATATTATTATAGTTTCAATCAATTGGTGAAAGTTTTCATATTTTTCATTCATATGGAAAGACATTAAAATTGATTAATAATTATTATATTTATTACAAGTCATAAAAATAGAGAAACAATTCATTAGTTTTTGTTTGATTCAAATATAGCATAACTTTATATGAAAAATGATTTCAATTTATGTGTTATCGTTAGGTCTGGTTTCAAAACCGTAGAACTAAGTGGAGGAAAAGGTGAGCCGTTTTGTCTCAATCATACAGTGCTTATAATACAAGGTTTGGTGTTATGATAGACACGCGGCAGAGATGGCAACCGCGAAGAAGAAACATCAGAACAATTTAGATCTCTCGGGTCAGGAAGATCTTTCCTCTGACGAGGACGACGATGACGAACAGGCAGATAAGAGGCTGAAAACAGAACATCCATTCTTAACACATCCGATGGCATTACCTCACGTGTGACGAGTGTTTGTGACATCGGATGGCATTCGCGAGTGTTTTTGTGACACTTGAAGTGCAGTTAATTGTATTGTATTTTTTCACAACCAGATTATGGACAGTGTTTTACAAAAATAATAGTGCAATAAAGAAGTTGTTTGTGATCTTCCCTTTGAAACACGTCTTCAATTACTAATAACTTCCATTCTTCCACCTCATCCTCCCTCTCCCTCCCTCTCCCTGCTCTCTGTCCACTCAAATATGAATAGTTCAAAATCTATATAAAATTCAATGTAAATATAGTGACATTTGAAGTATTGTTCAATAATTAGATAAAACCCTATAATTATGATATAATTTATAGAAAGAGTGGTAAAAATGATTCCCAATGTCTAAAAAGCATTACTTTCTCTGACATTACTTTTCAGTCATATTTATCATCAATTGATTGATTGATCCATCGATTGATTCTTCGCATCATTTGTTGTACAGATCATAAAACAAAAAATAATTCAAATTATTATCAATTATTACAACAAAATTCAATATTTAAATAATCGGATTTCGCACTAAAAATAACAAAAAATGTTTTGTTTTGTATTTGAGATAAAATGTCAATAAATATAACAAAGAATTTTTGTTTAGAATATATTTGAGAGAAAATAATGCAATCAATTGTTTCCGATTATTCTTAGAGATAGTGAAATGTGTATAAAATACTGTATATTATATTGTATTCAAATAAAGACGAAATTATTAAAATAAATTGATTTCAATTTAAAAAATAATGAAAATTTGTTAATATTTTCAAAATTAATTCAAAAACATTTTAATAAAATATTTAGATTAAAAAATCAAAGTTTCTTTAAAACGATTTTTGAAAAACTTTTATAATTTAAGTGAATATAATTTGGATTTAAAAATGGTTTTAAGAAAAATAATTTTGAATCAATGAATTGAGTCCTTATTAATAGAGTTAATAAGTTTGAGAAATGAATATAAAATGTGTAAATATAATAACACTATATTTTTGACATATATTTAAACCACTTTTATTTATATATGATTTGAAGCAAAAATATTTTCTGACATAAGATTGCTTTCCATTGAAAAGTACAGACAATAAACGTAAATAATATTTATCATTTGATAACAAATAAATTGTTATATTATATAAAATAGAGAAGAAGTGAAACTCAAATGAAACTCAATTCCGACTCTCATCCACAAAAATATTAAATCAAATGTATATAAATTTAAGTGAAGTTTTTTGTTCTATAATAGAAAAAGATGTCTATTATATGGTTCACTCAATTATATAATTCTGTAGTTTTGAACGTTTTGTTCACTTATTTGTGACTTATTCTCCATCTCTTCATAAGATTTCTCTGGAGTCCCCTTAAAGTCAAACTATTATTGCAATGAAAAAGTTTTGAAATTTATATTATAAATGATTACTTGTTTTAGTTTTTCATTACTTTATAGAGAAATACATATTTTGATCAAATATTTCGCATTTATTTTTAAATTTTGTCCTTTTTTTGATAAATATTTGAAGATTTTTTGATTGAAAAATGTTTTATTGAAAATATCATCGGTTTTTCAAAACGTTTTTAATCAATAAATTGAATAAAAATAATATTTATTGATTTTATTTTTGTTCTTACAAATGTCCTTGGTCATGTATGCTCTTAGTGATTTGAACAGAGAAGAAACAATTTGCTTAATATATAATTTTATTCAAATAAAAAAATGTTGAATTGTATTGTATTTGTGATAAACAGTCAAAAGTGAGCTTCACTTGAAGTCATCACTTGATAACCAATTTTTGAATTCAATAACTTTTGCATTGATTTTATGACTGCTTTAATGAGTGTCTATCCGAGGGTCAGCCCTCACAGCCCACACACATCCCCCCACACTGTCAGGGCTATTGTCCACTACTTTTCCACTCTTAGCACAGTTTGACTGAAGTCATACAAAAGCAGATAATCACAAACTTTACGCTAATTTCAAAGCATTCAATAATGACTGAAATCTTTGTAATAAAAACATTCAAATGTTTTCAAACAATAATTCATTATTTTATAAGAATAATAATATGTCGTTTAAGGGGTAAAGATTTAAGGGTTGATTAGAATTTGAATCCAAACCCAATTGTTTGAATGCCTTTCCCTGACCTCTAATGCCATCTAATTTTGAAGATTTGATTCATGTCTTCAATTGACTGAACCGTAAGTAAAGTAAAGGTCTTTTAAAAGTAAAAAAACTGTTTAAAAAATCTTTAATATTTGGCCACAAGTTGTGATCACAACATAATGTCTGAAAAACAACTGATCCAAGAGTTATGCAATCTTTTTGAAGTGCAAAAACCAATTCTTGAGTCATCGGAAGCCAAATATGGTTTGATATCATCTCATAATTCATTCAAATCTACCACAAAATACACGAAAAGCCTTTTGTCTGCCGTTTGTCTGTATTTAACCCTTTGTGAGGACAACAAACCCCTGACCATAACGAAGATCTGTACCACAATTGGCTGTGATATCAATGAATTCGGAAAAGTCTACAATCAGGTGATCAAAGAGTTTCCGGAACTGAAGAATGATTTGGTGAACATCGAGAAGTTGGTCGAAGTGACCATAAAAGAGATCAACTTTGAAGACGAAGAGAGGGAACAACTGAAGGAAAGGATCATTCAATTGATTCGTATCGTCAAAGAGTTGGGTCTCATCGAAGGTGTCGTGTCTTGTGGTCAGTGTTTAACATGAATTTCAATCCAAATGCCCCTTATTTTCAGGTCGTTCTCCGGTTCACATCATATTCGCCGCCGCATTCTTGGGCTGGAAGTCATTGAAAGATTATCGCCGAAAAGTAAAGTTAACCGAATTTTGTGTCAAGTTTTGCATTGATAACAAACAGACCACAAATGAAAGGATTAATGAAATGTTTAATGTGTTGAAGAGTTTGGCCCAAAAGATCCCGAGACAGGAAAGAGTGGTATACACCAAACAGAACATCACTGTCTATATCGATGACATCGTTAAGTATTCCTCTTCTTTGATGTATGACTTGAGGTCTTCCAACCCTTCCAACCATCTCTTCATCAATGATTTCAAACGTAAACTCAATTATGAGAAAAATGAGACCATTTTTGATGAAATGATGCAAACGTTTGGATCAAATGATGGCAAACAAGTCGATGAAGAGATCTCTGACACTGAAATTGATTTATATATTCGAAGTCCAAAAGAAGTCAAACGAATAAAAAAACTAAAAAAGTTTGTCGAAAGAGAAGAACGAGTGGTGAAGGAGTTGAAGGAAGGCCTCAACCCGGAAGTGGTGCAGAAGTATCTTCAAATCGACGGACTTTTTAGTCATTCACTAATTTAATTTAATTTATTTATATCTTCTGACCCTTTATTGTTGTATTTTTCCCCTTATTGCATGCAATTTACCAATAAGGGGGTTATTATAAAATTTCGTTTAAGTGATAATTGATTCGTTTAATGATTTTATATAAATTTGTTTATCATTTAATCCATTCTTCTTCGACAAGAGTTATGTTTCTGTAAAATAGACATTAATTTAAATAATATTCAAAACTTTAATTAAATATTAAGTAATCAAAAATCTTATAGCACTTAAAGGTTGGGATCAACTCATTGATGACAAAGGATTTCAGTTTATAACCAATTATTAATTACATTAATAAAGACTTTTTGTTTAAATTATATTTTAAATAAATTTGTTTTTATTGCAAAAATATAATTAAATTAATTTAAAAACTATTATTTAGTAAAAATAATTGCATTTTTAATATACAGATAATATCATAACAAAAAACTTTATACAAAAAAACTATAATATATTAAAAACTATTCAATAATTTATGAAAATTATAAATAGATTTTTCATCTGTTTTTCACTTTTCTTAAAACAAATTATAATTGAATGGATTTTTAGTGTTTTTTATGTTCAGTTCATTATAATATAAAAGAAAAACTTTGTATTCATTTAATATTATTCTAATTCACTCAAAGACCTAATTATTAAACAAATGAAAACTTCACAAAAAGTTATTCATAAACACAATTCAATGGCCTTTTATTTTTGGATCTCATTTGAAAAGCCATGAAATTATGTGAAATGATTCAGTTGTTTAAAAGTGTTTTCAATGTGTGGGCTCTCTTTCGGCTGTATTTTAAAAATAGTTTAATTAACTCAATAATCGTTTCCTGTTTTGAGATCTGCCACTGATTTTACATTTCAAATACAATCGTATTTTCAAAATAAAAACTCAGTTTCAGATTCAACGCAACGCAAAATTGTATCCTTTTTTCCGTTACAAAGCATTGCAATTATAAAAAAATTGCGGAAAAACTAATCGATTGTTCACTTCTTTACTGTTGTCTCTCATATGAAGATCTGTTTGAGTCGGACCTCAATATAAGACCTAAATATCGATACAAAAATCGTATAACTATTTGTTTGACCAGTTTGTGAATTAGGACGCAATGGTGTTATTGAAAACTTTGTGTCGAGTTTTGGCATTTTTGCAACTTTTAGCCATCGGTAAGTGATTTGAATTGAATTTTTGACAACATTTTTATCTTCTATTTTATTAGTAAAGATTTAAAGCCTAATAAACAAAATGCAATTCAAGGTCTAATTTGATATTATTTTTTAAGTTTTATTTAATTCAAACAAATATGAAATATAATTATAATTCATTTCGTTATTAATTTATTTATTTATTTGTAATGGATTTCAAATTTTAAAAATATTTTAGTTTAGAAATTAATTGAAAACTTTATTTCGTTTGAAAATACATTGAAAACATATTTAAATCTCAATTGAAATCTTTTTATAACAAAAAACAATAAAAAGTTTTAACAAACATATCATTAGAATTGGGTCAACATTTCACATGTTATACACAATCAATAACTAAACTCTTCTCTAAAAAACGATAGATTTTAATATTTGACATATTTTTAGTTTTTCTTTAATTTTATAAAACTTTAATCAATTGAAAATATGATGAAATGAGTGATGACTTGAAGTATGAAATGGTTTCGAATTAATAAATTGTTTGCCAGAAGTGACAAACAGTCAGCGCTCGTCGACCACCACATCATCGACTAATGTCCTCGACTTCTCCCAAAGTTTGATTGCGAACATACAGTCCAATGGATTGCGAGGGTATGTCCTCTTCGTGGAAAACAACGGAATCACTTCAATTCGGGTCAACATTATGGGCACATCCGGTCAAGAATCGTATGATTGGAAGATCTATAGCACGAGTGCGATGTCAGGGGAGGGTATATGTCCACCGATGACCACAACTTCGATGACCGTAGACCTGAGCGCAATGTTCGGGCCCCTGGAGGTCGGACGAGAAAATGTATTCTCAGCCAAATTCAAGTCAATTACTGGCGATAATACTCTTATTGGACGAACTTTAGTGATTAGAGCCATCAAAAGCGGAAACATTTCCTGTGCTCTTGTTTTGCCATTCGGTTCAAAAAAGACATTTGAAGTGAAGTTCAATTCTCCGATCGAGGGATCAGTTCATGTGATTCAATGCAATAATATCACAGCCTTTATATCACGTCTTTCCTATTCAACTCAAATAACGAGATCTTCAGCCAATAACTGGACTCTAATGGCAGGACTGGAATCAGATGCCACCGAAGAGGCAAAGATTGGACACGAAACCAATAAATGCAATTCATTTTTGGGACGACCTTTCTTCAATGATATGGTATTTGTTTAAGAATGCATTTATTTTAATATAATATCGTTTTTAATGATTACTTCAGTTGACTCCGGGATCAGTCAATGTAGGATCGGATCCTTTCTCAATGGATGGCAAGTCCTTCAAAAGTATACCAAATCTTTTACCCCTAGATTTGGTTCCAGTTATTTATTTGATTATTTATTCGTCCGATAATTCCGGAAATATCTTGAGTTGTGCTCCTCTTCAGCGGATTTGGCCGCGGATGGCTTCGGCCAAATTCAATTACCCGATGCTTAAGGGATCAGTTGAGTTGAGTCAGGAAACACCTCTCGACCCGACCATTATTGACATCAATATCCAACTCTTTAAGAGCGCCTACAGCTATGGAATCGACGAATTGCCTAAAATTATTAGGAGTAAAGACATGACATCAAAGGAGTGTCCAAACATTCACTCCATTATATTCAATCCACATAACATTGATCCCGACTCTGTTCCGGCCGAAGGACAGGGAACCAGTGATGAGTATGCCGTCGGAGACCTGAGCGGAAAATATGGCAATTTGGCCGAAAAGTCATCAGAAGTGAAGACATTAACTGATTTCAATCTTCCTCTATTCGGAAGGGATTCAGTTATTGGTAGAGCTCTAGTATTTTATAGTCCAGAAGGTTCAACAATAGGCTGTGCAAACATCGAACTCAACGGTGCAAACATGACCACAGCCTTCGCCACATTTGATCATCCAATTCAGGGTCAGTTCATATTTCGTCAGGCGACCAATAACTGCAGTTCCGATACATATGTTTACATTGAAATATCCAAACCTTCTGATGAAAACTCTACCAAAACTTTGTCTCATCCATGGCTTATACATACCAACCAAATCAGCCCCGGTATTGAACTCACTCTCAATTGATATCAAAATTATGTTTAATTTTTTCAAAGAAAACAATTAATGAATGGATTGTTTTGATCCATATTTAAGGAAACATGAATTGGAGTACAACTGACTGCAGACCCGCCGGCGATCTCTTCAACCCATACAACATATCTAAAAACTGTGTTTATGAACGCGATTGCACTCAATCCACACCATCCCGGTGCCAATTGGGCGACACGACATCAAAGCTGGGATTTATAGACATTCCTCCGTACAAAGTGACAGAAGAGGGGGAACTGGATATCGGAAAATATTTCTTCACTGATGTGTTTTTACCCCTTTGTGGACCCAATAGTATTATTAACAAATCAATTGTCGTCCACAATCAGGACATGTCTGTCTCTCATCTCTCCTGTGCCAACATTATTGAATACAAACCAAAACTGAGATCCAGGACATAATTGCCATTAAGTCATTCATTACATTATTATATCATTTTATTTCAATTTATTCAACAAAACATATATTAAAACATTATTTCAATGTTATTATTAATACTCAATTCGTAACAATTATTAATATTTTATTTCGTTTGAAAATTCAGTATTTGCTTCTTGTTATCAAATGCTCAAGATCATTCATTTGTCTCTAATTGTATTGAATCAAAATTATTGAAAATTATTGGAAACCATTTCAAATAAATGAAATTTTATTTTGAATTCTTTATTAAGCATTAATTCTATGACAGGTCTTATAAAAACATTTATAATTTTCATTAAAAATGTTTTAAAAGTAGTTTTACAACAAATTTATTTAGCAATTGCTTGACATTTATGGCATTTCGATATCGAAGAGAAATCTGGTTTAATAACTATAGGCGTTATTATGTTATACTAATTCAACACATATTTGTCTACTTTTATTCACTTTATAAACATTTATCACTTTTTTTATATAACTTTAGAGGAAAGTCTTATTCGAAATGAATGAAATCATTTGATATAATGAAAATATTCGACACAAAAAAGATCTTTAACTTTCTATAAAAACCAAATGTTTGGCACATTTTAAGGGCATTTAAAGACTTGAATGAATTTGAAGAAAACAAAAGTTTTATAAAGTTTTCAAATTAAAATCCAACCAAAAAATGCCGATCACTTTAAGCGATGGCTATAAAGAAGACGTCGACAAGTATTTGGACATTTGGAAGAAGTTGTGGTCAGTTCGGGACACGGCATGGCATCTCGAGCACAGACATCCGTTAGAGTTATCTCATTGTAAATATTGGAAATAATTTTGATTTTCAGTCTTTTAGTGAAATACAACAATTTGTTGATCGCAAGTGAGAACCAAAGCGACAAAAAGCGCATTTTGTTCCCTCTCTGCGGCAAAAATGTGGACATGAAATGGTTTGATATCTTTTATAGAACCCAAACATTCAAAAAATATTGTTATTCTCTCTCTTTCTTTCTTGATTTAATAATGAAATTAACTTGATCATTTTTATATTTCATTGATATAAGGTCACTTTAAGTGAATATTTTGTTTTGATCTTCAAAACTGAAAGTTCATTATTAATGAGAAATTTTTATGCTTTCAATGTTTTTGATAACAAATTGTTTTGACTTTTAATATAATTCTTAAAAGTTATGTAAAAATGAACTGATAAGAGAAACTGAACAGGTATTGGGAACGGGGTCATCAAGTGATTGGGGTCGAGTGCGCCGATGAAGCAATACATGATTTCTTCACTATTAATAACATTCCGTTCACTAGCTCTCAGTTCTGTGACTCCACTGAAGGAAAACTTTTTGAAGTAATTATAAAAAGAATTAATTTTTATAATTAAATCATTAATTGTGTTCACAAACAATCTCTTATAGACTGACGACAAACAGTTGAATGTATTTCAGACAAACTTTCTTACACTCGACAGGTATTCCACAGACAATAGAAAGACAATTGTTTTGATGACAAAAATGAATTGACTTTTAGTCCACTTTTGAATGAGACCATAAGTGCCGTTTGGGACAGAGGCAGCTTTGGTACGATTACCTATGAGGAACAGGTGCTATATGCCCAAACGATGAGACGTCTGTTGGCACCGGAATTCCATTATTTGCTATTAGTTCTTGAGTTCAATCAAAACACATTCAAAGGACCGCCGTTTAGTGTCTCAGAACAACGCGTTCACCAATTGTTTGGTCTGTAAACAAATCACTTAATCATAGGTTATATCAAACTCTCATTAACTTTAAATTTTAGGTAAATTTTGTAATATTGAAAAGCTTGAGAGTTCTCTCCCGGAACATTTACAGCTATACCAGAAACATATGGGACATCCCCTCCAAGTGCGAGAAAATCTCTATCTCTTGACTAAAAAGTTGTAAAAACAAACAATTAATTTGTTTTAATCACTTTTTTTCCATAATTTTCTTCATATCTATAAAACATTTTATTGTTTAATACTTTTACACAAATCTATTGCAAAACAAATGAACATAATTTGAAAAATTAAATAATTTTGACTTTTTTTTGAGTAAAAAATACTAATTAATAATAAAATGATAATAAATTTCAATTTTAATAAACATTTTTAAAATATTAAGTAATGTTTATTTCCGTTGAGTAACTGAAGAGGAAAGTCATCTCATCCAAGGGTTTGTGAATTGATTTGCAATTGAATGGAAAACATAATTAAATTAAATCAAAAATTTTTAATAAAATCAAAAACTCATCGAAAATGACAGTTTGAATGCATTTTATGAACCGATTATTAAATGTATTTAAAAACAAATAAAACTATTTTAAAATTATTATTATTTTATACAATATTTGAAAACATAATTAACTATAAATACATTAAAAATATAATAACAAAATATATTTAATTCAAATCAAAAGACAATCCAATAATGGATTTGATTCATAGGTGAATATCAGGTCCAATGTATGGCAAAGAGTCGCACCAGTAGTCTTCGGGGACGTCCACCAGGTCTAAAAGCCATGTGATATCTCGTTGTATTCGACGGTCAAAAACAGTTGCGATAACTTTAAAGTAATGACATTCGCGGCCCTCCTTATAGGGGGGCCCCAATATGTCCAGTATGACTGCCGGCCCCTTAATGGCCACCACCTCGTGATAGTTGCGCTCATTTGGTGTCAAAAAACAGACATCTTTGGACTGACTGTCAATTGTTGTGATTCCGTTATGAAGAGTCGGAACTGATTTGGCATTAAATAAACATTAAATTCAATCTAAATCTCAATCTAATCCATACTCAAGAGGTCTCTCTGCCAGCCCTCCACTCGTTTGGACACTTCGTTGGGAAGTATGTATTGGCCATCGATGGGAAGGGGTGTATAGTTAGAGACAGTGACGGATCCGAACAAGACTTTGATCAGTCCATACATATCCGGGTGATTATGGAGTGGAATGCGAGACATGTCATGTCTTAGGCCGAAGACACACATCTGGAAGTGTTGTGTCTCACAAATGTTCACATATGTCACGGGTATTCTTCGTGGTCTCAATCGACTTAACGCCGATTCAGTCATGAGTTCTTTGTTTAGATTAATGTCTTTATCACTCATTTGTGACAATAATTTCTTGAGTTTATTCAACGATTCGTTAAATACTTCTTCGGATTGATATTTGTTGACATTGAATGTCATTTGCGCCAAACGTGCCAACGATTGTACAAATGGCTGAACCATTGTCTCAAAACACTTCTTCGATGTCTAAATCCAAAGACAATTCAAATGAACTAAACATAAAACTCGTGACAAAAATGACATTGAATTCAATGTTTATAACATTTGCTCTCATTTTCAACACTAGAGGTCTTTACTGAATGCTTACCAATGGTTAACATCAATGAAGAATATTCTGTTGAGAATAAATTCGTTTAATAAAAGGTTTTCACATATTTTTATTCACGAATTAATGATTTTTATATAAAATATTGTTTCTTAAAATATTATATTTTTATAATTTTTAGATAAATATATCTAAAATCAAATAAATTTTCAATTAATGAAAATATTTTTATATTTAAATTCTAAACAAAAGGCAATTATTTTGAGAAAATAAACAGAAATTTGAGTCTAATATACAATATATTAAAGTTAAGAATAAGTTCAAAAATTTACATTTTCTCAACATTTTGTCTCATAAATCAATCAAAATTAATGTCAAATAGTTCTGAATCTTTTTCATTGTCAAACAGAATACTAATTATTTTCAAAGTAATTAAAGCTTATAATCATTTGGTTATTAATATGAATGAATGATAAAGTATTTCTTGCATTAAAAGGTCTTTCATTTGACCGATGAATAGGGTTTGTGTTCAAAAGGATTGCGCAAAAGGACTGAAAATGAGGTGAAGAATAATATGCGATCGATATTTGTTTCCATAGAATCGGATCCATTGAACAAATCATGTCTTGTTATCGTTGTTATTATATTTATATTTATATCAAATGCAAAAAATATTTTTAGAATTGTTTATTGGATTTAAATTTATTAAAATCTTATTAATCAATATATCGATAATAACTGCACTAATAATGCAAATATCGGCCAATATTTTGGATCGCAATCCAAACAGAACTAAATATCTCAACATTGGCTGTGACTTCAGTCGCTTGGGAGGGGGCGGGTGTTATCTGCGGGAGTCGTATTGTAGTTTTCATACCTGTGTTTGTAAACCCGATTTTCCCATTAATATTGAAGACATTATGTGTATCGAAAGGTATAAAAAAGTTGGAGAAATCTGTTCAATAGACTCCGAGTGCGAAACCAACTCTACATGTGTTAAGGCTTTAGATAACTATAAATTAAAGCGATGTGTCTGTCGTCAGGGGTTCTCCTTTTCCCGTAAAAACAACTCCTGTATCAAAGGACATAAAGGCTCGTTATGTTCCACCAGCGCTGACTGCTCGGGCACTCATAATATGTGCTCCCAATCCAAATGTCAGTGCGATTATGGCTATGACTGGTATCAAACCGATGAAAAATGCTATAAAAAGTCAAAATTAGGAGAAGTTTGTGATTCGACAGTCAATTGTAGAGCTTATGACCGACTGTCCGAATGCGATAGAGTTCGCAAAGTTTGCATTTGTCGACAATCGAGATCACAGATGAATGCCATCGATGTCTTGACGCAGAAGTGTATCATTTGTCCACTGAAGAGATATAACAATGAAACCAAACAATGTATTCCCGAAACTCTTGAAATTGAATACAAATCCAACGATAAATCAGTGGTTAATCGCCATTCCCTTCAATACGTTTATATAGCTCTTAGTATTTCTCCATTCGTTGTCTTTGCTATCATTGGATTCCTGTATAGGTTTGTTAGCCCTCGAAGTCATGGAATCAATAATATCTCAAACAATGATAGGCAGAGACAGACCAGAAATGTCTTCTCCGAAGACCTAATGGAGTGCGAAATTCCTAACAACACTTCACGTATTGATACCAATCCGTCAACACTTCTAATCAATCTTTCGGTCAACCAAAACATACCAATTATTTGTCCACCAATTTCTCCCGTATTGTTGACTCTGATTCCCCGTCGAGACCCACCCCCTTCTTATGAGGCATCACAGCAAATGCCCCCCTCTTACGAAGAAGCGATCGCTGCCACCAATACTTAACATTTCAATCACTTTTGAGTCAATTATACTAAATATCATTCATTACATTATATTCAAAATGCAATATAACTTATATTTAATGTTAAATTCTATTAAAATTTTATTCATTACTTAATTAGAATTAAACTAAAAGTAAATAAATTAAATAATGTTATCATTTGTTTGATTCTAAATAAATGTTAAGAATTTTGAAAAATATTTTCAATAAAAAATTATTGTTTTGACTAAATTAATGATTGAGAAAATGATAACATTTTCGATTGTTATGATTATAACTGAAATATAATACAAAACAATAAAACACATCAATTACTGATTGTGAAAATTTTCGACTCAATATTGAGAAATATATTGTGCTATCATTTTTTGCACTAATATTATATCATTTATAATAGCTGTCATTCTATTGGTATTTGATATAATTTAATAAATAAATCATTATTTCATTTCTGAAACAAAACTATAAAAATATTTTAATCAATTCTTTGTTTTAATGAATTAAATATAAATATAAGTTTAGAATAAAATGCATTAAATTGTAATTCATTTATATTTTCTTCAATTCATTCAATTAATATATAAATAATGATTTGTTTATCAAAGAAAAGCAAAACTCAATATAAAATCAAATAATACTTTACTGACTGTAAAGATATTTGAGATAAGAATATTGAGTCCAATATAAGAACAGTTGGTTTTATTCAGTCGACAATGAAATCATTTTATTCTGTCATTTCGGATGAATAACTCATAGAGAATATGAATGAATGACTGAATGACTTAAGAAACATATAATCTTCAAAATCAATAAAATGAATGCAATTTCTGGTCTTATATTACCATTGAATTGATCTGTTCTTTGATATCATTTCACTGGTTGTCAAATGAATTAATTTTGAATAAAATATATAAAACTTTCATTAAAACAAAATTTGTGTTTTGTTTCACTATTTCATTACGAATTAGTTATCGATTACAAGAAAAATGTTTTCTTTTTCTTAATTGAAACCACATTTGAAGTCTTATCAATGAAATGGCATTACAGAGAAAATCACTTTCAATCACATTTTATATCATTTAAACAAGTTTTAGAGATTTCATACAATAACACGAAATGTCAATTAAATGATATTATATTTCATTAATTCATTTTCATTGGAAAACTTTTTTGTTTAAAAATTACTATAAATTCATTAATTTTTGGAAATAATTTATTTTTTTATTTAAATCATTCATCTAATTATAATAATTATATTCATTAATAATTTATAATAATATTTAATACTGTATTGTATTTACAAATAGATTGTATTGTTTTACTATATATTAATATTATATGAATATGTCTTCAAAGCCATTGCCTTTCGATTAAATTTTTCTTAAAATCACATTTTGTGAATAACTTCATAAAAAGTTTTGATCATTTGTTGACTTAAAGAATATTTTTAATAATTTCTTATAATCTCATTGAAGTAAATTCATAATAATATAAATCTTTTAATGAAATCTCAAATAAAAAGTCAAAGTTACCGGTATATCTAAAACATTGATAGCATTCACGCGAATGAATCAAATAATATAAAACAAAGAAATTCAATATTCAAGTGAGAAATATATCGATTGAATGGCAAAACTTGAAGTCATATACAGTATTGAATAGAACCTGTCGTTTAATGCTTTCTATTGGAGTATTTCAATCATAACATTAATACTAGAATTCTATCAATTTTTATGTAATTTAATGAGAATTAAATGATTTATATATAATCGTAAAAATATTATATTTATTTGAATTATAATAATTTGTTATAAAATGGGAACTGTATGTTCACACCAACACCTAATCAAATATATCAGAGTTTAAGTAAATCTCAATTCATTTAATAGTTTATTACACTTTTATGTATTGAATGTCTGTTTTTGATGACAATCATATCATATAATAAACATCTGTTATAATAAGTAATGATTTATTTGACAATTCATTCACTCTTTGAATGTTTTGAAATAACTTTTCTATTGTTTCCAAAATTGTTTATTATTTTGTTTAATGTATAAAATGTTAAAACAAAACATTTGACAAACAATAGTCAATCAATGTTTTGAATATTTAATATACAATTGAAGTTATTAATTTGCTAAAAGAGTACAGGGTCGTTTATAAGGTAGTCAATTGGTTAGAATCGAACCATTAGATTAATTATATTTGCCGTCAATACCGTATTGTCTACTCTTTGGCTCAAAACATAATTAAATTAAATAATTAATTAAATAAAACGAAATTTGAATTTATTTTTTAATACAATTTTTATTGACTACAAACTAACAAAACTTTTATACATATATTATTACAGTAAATATTAGTCAATTGAGTAAATATTTATTACAATATTCTTCAATAAATATCACTATTTTCATCAAATTTAATGAATTCATTAATAGTGAAAAACTTGAAATTCATTGAATTTTTAACTTATATTTCAACATATTTTACATAAGAAATATATAACAATAACTTAATAAACCATTGATTCAGAACATCATTTGTCTTACTTTAAGGGGTATTTTAAAACATTTAACAAATGGTCTGAAAATTATGAAATGTAAAGATTACACAAAATTCTTATATCGAAAATATAAAACTAAATATTAAATGAATGGCAAAATTGTATTAAATTATTTGTTAGAAAAATTTCATACAAAAATCATTTCAATAATAATTCACAATTGGTTTATATAAAGACATTTTACAATATATTGTTTCACTTTTATAGAGATATTACGAAAGATTTGTTATAATTATGTTTATGACAGCGATTTCAATCAATAGCTATTCAGTTATAATCAGTTCAGGTCTTAAAAACTTAAGGTTTGTTTAATTGTTTTGAAATTAAGAATATTTTTTAAAGAATAAAATGAAATGAAAACAATAAATAAATAAATATAAAAACGAAAAATAATTCAATTAATGGTAAACCTATTGAATAGTTTTGATTATAAATCACTGATTGAATGATAAGTTGAGAATATTATCCAAATTTCACTCACATTTATTGGCACTAAATGTCAGTTAAGACAGAGATTACATTACAATCACTTATTTTCTGAATTGAAATAATTTTGTTTATATTTTCATGGATTCAAAGAGAAATTTGAAAGAAATTTTCAAAGGATTCAATGAAATTGCAATTCATTTCGACATTAATTTCATCAATAAATATATAAAAAAGCTTTTATTCAAATTTTTAAAAGCATTTCGCAATAAATTGAAAAATCTTTGAATAAAATGCAAATAAATTAAAAGATTTTTTTATATAAAAATTGATATTTTTTGAATAAAATTCAAAATTGAAGTTATCAGTTAGGGTATCCAAGGTATATCCAAGGTTGTCTTAACATATTGTATGAATTCACAAATATTTATATAAATAGCAATAGATTTATTTGAATTTAAATTTTCAAAACATTTAATTTCAGACTTATTTCTGACAAAAAATATTAATCATTAAATAATTTTAATAAAGTTTGTAATAAATGTCAATTCGTTAAGACATCAATGGTTTGACATAAGCTCTGCACAAATACTGTAAATAAAAAAGTATTGCAACAAAAGTATTGAGAATTACTAACAGTTATTCTGTATTAAATAGTCTCTAATATTCAGTGCAGTTATTGTAAGACCAAATGGAAAGTCAATGAAAGTGTTGAAGCATTTGTATAAACAGTATATAACTTACAATACATTATAAATCATCTCATATTAAGTCTTGTTCTCAGTTTTGTTGAGCACAGCATAAGTTGAAAGGAATGGAATGGTATCTGTGCTCAACTAATACGAGCCTATCATAAATACATGAGACCCTACGACAGCACTGGTATCTGTGAATACGTGAAACTCAATATACATTAGAACCGGCAGTAATCTTGACTGTAGGGCAATCACATTGTCTGGATCTGTGATGCCTGTGCTGTAAGATTGGATTGAGGAGCGAAGGAGTAATTGGTTTGTTCTCTCTGTTGTAGGAAATTATGGCTTCCATTAATGGCCATTACTTGTGGTGCAATACTAACGACTGGCCTCTGAATGCCAGTAATCACATGAGAATTGAGTGAATTCGTTAGATATGGCTTTGAATGACTGTATGTTTGCAAAGAATATTCGTTGTTAGCCAACGAGGTCTGAGTTGGCATCTGAGTTGGAACCGCTGGTATGGGAACCATCTTTGGCTGAGTTGGCATCGAATGGAATCTCATATATTCGGGATTTTCTGTGAATGAAGTCATCCTAAAGTTGGCATCTCTTCCAAAGTATGTATTGCTTTTTGTAGTGCCGGTGCTCTTCATATTGAATATATCTGACGTTCTTTGAGGTCTTTTTGTTCGCCTTATGACCAATGTTTGGTCGGATTCGTTGAAAGAACTCATTCTTTGAGGAATTGTATTAATATGTGTTTGTTCTGGAAGTGAAGACATGTATCTTTGAAGGGACAGACTTCTGAAGGAGGGTTTGGAGGCCGCGGCGGCCACTTGTATTTGATTCATAATACTTTCCATAGAAGACGACCTATTATTGTTCATCACACCTGAAGGGGTAATACTATTTGTACCGTTGCTTGAGTTTGAATGAACACCACTCGATGTGTCGCTGTTTTTCTCGGGCGAAGTCGACGTTTCACTTATAGACCCGGAACGGGGTGTTAACTGATCCGCATTGTGCTCTTCCCGACCGAAATGGGCGGCAACGGTAAGGGGTGTCGAAGTCATGTTTTGACAAACATTTGTTGAATAAACATTTATTGGCGACTCGTTTAACAAACAATTGTTTGGATTGCGATTTTGTGCCATTGAGTAACTGCTGTCAACCAACATCTCATACTCTCCCTCAAGACTGGCATTCATTTGACATTTTTGCAATTCAATCGATTCGTTCCGAAGTGGACACAAACTCTGCAAAAATATTATGTATTTTATTAAAAATGTCTTATTTTTAATGAAATCATTTATATTCTTAATTCTCTATCCTTTCGTTCATTTGAGTTGATTTGAGTAAAGATTGACATAAGTTGTGAGTAATTATTAATGAGATTCTCATTATTTCAGTAATTATACGAAGGCATGAATTGAGTCATTCATGGAATAACTGTAGACTAATATCTATTGATATCATAGAGAACTTGATATAAAGAATGCATTGAATATCAAATATATGTTTATTTAGAGTTTGAATATTTCAATAAAAGCGAGTCATTGACCGAAACGTCAATAAAATAAAATCTTTAAAAATAAAAAATGTTTTATAAAAATAGAGTTTAAAATGTTTAGCAGTTTTTGATATAAATAATATAAACCTGTTTTAAATGAAGAGCCATTGTTTTGAATGAAGGACAGGCGGATTAACTAACATAAACTCTTAAGTATATAATAAACGACAAAAATAGCCCCCAATTATATGTTACAATAAAATTCAATTCAAAGGAAAGAGTTTTGTTAATTAATATAAATAATATTTACTTTAAAATTGCTTTCAAAACAAAGGTTTGAAAATAATATAAAAATGCAAAAACCATATCAAATGCAGAATAACTTCTTTGTAGAACATAATTATAAACTCAATTTAAGTAACAAACGATAGAAAAACAAAATGCAATTAAAAGTTAGAGTTTTATAAACGAAATTGGATTTTGAATTGAATTTTCACGAATAGAAACACTTCTTATATTACAAACAATGTATCAAAAGTTAAGTGTTTTAAAGATTTTTAATTAGTCTGTAATGAAATGATTTAATCAATAGTAAAGATGTTTAACAATATATTACAGAATGAAATGAATTCTTCGGAAAAGAGTTTTAACAAAAATATAATTTTCAATATATTTGAACATTTTTATCAATATTGAAAAAACTATTAAAAAGAAAATCAATAAAAGATTTATTTTATTGTTTGCAAAACATGTCGACAAATAAGTTATGTATTAATGATTTTCTTTAATAATATTCTATAAAATTATTTTCAATTTAATCTCAATTTAAAGCACTTTTATTTACTCTTTCAATGAGTACAAAAGTATATATTTTTGGGTAAATTGAAAGAAACTTTGAAAACAGTTTTCAATTCATTTCTTATTTATACAATCGATTGAATACAGTCTTCACTCAAATGTCTTTTAGTAATAAAACTTTTATTCCATTGAATTCGTTATAATAATCAATATTTCATGAGATTTAATAATAGGTTTAAAGTGAATATAAAAGTATAAACTCTTACCAAATGAGTTAAATCCCTGTTTTCGATATCATTGGTCATAATCTTGCGAAGAGTGGCGTAATCGCCGTCCGAGTGATCGGACATCTGATCGAAATCAATGCCATTTTCTTTGCCTTTATTTTTCTTATTCTTCAAAGTATTTTTCGGAGACTTTGTTTTGTTCTTTTTCTTTGTTTTACTACCAGTGCTATTGCCGTCCCCTTCAAATGACACCTTATTGTTGCTTTTCGTGTCATTCTTTAGCCAAGTCATGGAACAGTTGCCTTCTGGAGACAGCTCTTTATTGAGCACTTTGTTAGGAGTCGAGAGTTTAGGTTTGAGCCAATATATGTCTTCGTCTTCTGTCGGAGAAGTCGGTCTTTGAGTAATATGTGATTTATGAGCGACGCCAAGAATGGCGCGTTTGGATGCGGTCTCACGTATTTGATAGGTCTTGCCGTTTTCGATCACCAGGAGAGGGGTATCCCCTCTGGCATAAGGCATACATTTTCTGTTATATTTGTCGATTAAATTATATTTATTTTCATTTTCGTAATCAAAAGTCATATCGAAATGCCATTTGTTTTTGATGGTAAGGAAGAGCCAAACTATTATCCAAAATAACATATGAAAAGCTGTTGAGAAGATGGCTATCAGTATTGAAGAGTCAAGACTTCCGCAGTAAATGATCACAAATTCATAAATCAGGGGAAAAACACAAACGGCTAATGAGACCAATGCAATAAAGGCGCAAAAGTGGGACAAATATCCACAAAGTCGTTGTTTTTGAGGTCCAAGAGTTATATGCATTGTTCGACTCTGGGATGAACGCCATTCCCGATATTTTTGGAGTCCATACATATATAACGGAGCGCTCGATAGAGTCAACAGAATTATGTACGAAATGAAAATGAAAGTGAGCTGAAAAGGGGTCAGATTTGACAGCGATTTGAAGCGAACCAAAACTAGGTTTGGGTCACAAACTAATACTTTGAGAGTCACTTGAAATGCACAATAAGTTATCAAACTATGGATTAAATTCAATATGAGTTGAATCGAAAGGAAAAATCCAAATCCTTTATGAACTTTCCAGAAGACCGAGGGATACCTAACGGCCAAAACGCACAGAGAGATTGCAAAGTTGATTAACTCCATAGACAGATGCCCGCTCTCTTCGATGGGAACGTCGTATTGTTTGACCAAATTTGATGACTGTTTAGTCAAATATTGATTCAAAGAATAAGTTTCCAAATTTAGTTGATTTCGTTCTGAGTCAGAGATTGTGTTCAAAAAACCAAGAATTGATATCTTCTTGTCTTCCAATCGACTCAATATAAAGTCAATTTCGGTTTTCCAGATATCGCCTGAAAATACATCAAAGATAACAGAGTTTAAGGTTTGGATTCAAATATATTTCAAGTGAAAAAGTGAAGTAATATTTACAGAATTTTTGCCTTTTTTGCAAACAATGCATAAAAATAGATATTTTGTATATATTCTTATATATAAATCATATGTTTTGAGGAAAGCCTTATCAGAGTTATGATAGAAAACAAAGATATATCAAACGCTTTCAAATCTGTACTCGTGTTTGCAATTCTCTGTCAGACTCTTAGCACCGGATGTCAAAAATGTATTAAAGTTTGTTTTTTTGAGACACAATATATATAAACACTTTCATTGAAGCGAACAAAGAATTGGATTAAATGTGAGTCAAATCCTATGTCGACAATCGATGAGCCGTAAAATTAATGATACAATGCTTTGACTTTCACAACAAATATTATATTTAACAGATCTTAAACAACCCGTTCCTCTTAACTACTGTTTACTATACAACATTTCAAACTTTTCTCTTCTTTATATTCACTTACTTTTACTCAAATATTTAAATAAAATTCATTGAACTTTACAAAAAAAAATTCAATTTTTTCAAATTAAAGCTTTAATGAAAATAAAGTATTCCTTAAATTAAAATAAATTTCAATTTAATATAAATTACAAAAATATAAAAAATGAGAATTTTATAGAAATTGAGTGATTTATCATTAATTTCTTACAATAGTCTTAACCGCAAACTGTGGTTCAGTTTTACACAAAAGTCAGATAAGCCAAAACTGTGAGTGAATTATAGTTTGCTTTTATCTATAATCTCATAAATACTCTCAAAACGCATTTTTTCAGTCAAACGAACCCTGATTTTAGAGCATAATCTCTATTATGTTTTTCGAGTCTATTTATAACAAAAAACTTACAATCAATAAATTTAAAGTAATTTCACAAAAAAGGATATAAAAAGTGTTTATTTCATTGAACAGTATTTAAAAAACTGAAACTTAGACAAAAATTAATATCAAAAACAAAATTATTTTCCTTAAAATATTAGCGAAATTAAAGCAGAATTTATTTAAACTGTTTTGCCATCAAATTGTCTGATATTGCTTTAGGTCTCATAAGAGTCTATAAACAAAATAATAGTACAGTTGAAGCCAGTGCTAAAATAATGAAATTGAGTGCACTTAATAAAGGACTGGCAGTTCATTAATTTGATCTTCGTTTCATTTGATCAAAATTAAAGAATCAATAAAAGCGTTGATAATATACACAACAATTTCTATAATTTCGTTCAATGATTGAAATTTTGTTATTAGTAAAACTCAACGCAATATTAAATTATTTGCATTTATAAATCTCGAGAGAAATAATGGGTTATTGTTTTTAAGGGTATGAAAAGTCAACAAATTCTTGATTAAACACTAAGTCAATAATTTTGGTAAAATTGAGACAATTTTTACAAATCAGATTTGGATGAAAATAATATGCACTTTATTTATGACATAAAAAATTAAAATTGCATTCAGTTTTTGATGTGATAATCAAAACCACAAAAATGTTTGAGTGAATAATATCTTACTTTTGAAGTATATTTCATATGATATTATATTTCATAAAAGAATAATATTCTATATATTCTTAAATGAAAAGAATATAAAGAATTTTAAATTTCACGCAACGAATATCAAGAATAATAGTTTTTTTCATCGAATGGCTTTTAATGAATAAATTCAGTTTCTGTTAATATTTGAAAACATTTTTGAAAAATATTTATTACAAGTAAACATTCAATAATAATTAATTCATATTTAAATGAGATTTACTTTTAGATAACAATCGCATAAAATGTGATAACAAATCAAATATAATGTTTAAATTGAAGACAGTATTGAATTGATTGCAAACCATTGTATTCCTTATATATGTTTTGTCAATGACTGCAATAGACATCAATCGCGATATCAATGGTATGGTTATGTGCTCTGCGCTGAAGTATGATTGCAGGCAAGAGAACAGGGATTAAGTCTTATTTCAAAAGTAATAAACTTAATGTGTTTCTGACAAATGATTTCATTGCTATAAATAAGCCATGAATTCGTGTTTGTCATTATTAAGACAACTTTATTATAACAAAACTATATTTATTTATTTAAGGATAAAATTTAAAATTTTGTTTCCGTTTCAATGCTTTCAATACATAAGACATGATTTGAAACATTCCACTAATTGTTGATAAATGCATTCAAAACATATTTAATTGATTTGCAAAAACAGTAATAAATATTGCACTGAAAATATTCAATATATTTGTGCATAAACTGTATCTAAATATATGTGGTTTTGGAAAAGTTATTCATTTTGAGAAGAGATGAGAGGATTTAGACCAACATTACTCACTAATGATTCTTCTCCAGAGAGTGACTTCTCTGCGAACGTAGGGTTAAATTGAAAGCATATGAAGATTTGAATGCATTTGAATGGCATTGCATTTCATTCTTCAGCTCAACCAATACAACAGCTGTGCATCTATTCTATTACAGAGCACTTGGCTTTACATACAGTGCGCTCAGAGACTACTCCAAGTTATAACTGAACACAAGTCTGAGTGCAGACAAAGACATAATTGCGATAAATATTTTAAGATTGGATTTCGTCTCTCAGTTTACAACAGAAGAAAATAAGTCAAACAAATCAAATGTAATAAAATATGAGATCTAAAAAATAAATAAAAATTTGTTCTAAAAGACAAAAACATTATTTTTTGACATTTTTTATTGTCATTAAAATATAGCAAAAATGGATTCAAAATCGGTTTAATGTCACGACTAAACCAGAGATGAAAGACATTCACTGGATATTAAAATATGTGAAACGTTGGTCTCTTTTGCTATAATGAAAGTATAAATGACAACAAAATTCAACGTTTTATACATTATATAAATTCAAAGTCAAGTCACGTCTATTCAAAGTATGACTATTTCTGATCCAAGTCTTCAAACCATTGAATAATTGTGTGAATGAAAGATTTTCTTCAATTTTTGGATCGTTTTTATGCCAATATATTCTGTTATACTCTGTTATGGTTTGATTTTAAGGGTCTTATTGGATGAAATCTATTGTATGACTCATCAGAAAACCCCAACATTTTTCCGTCGCTGTCATCAGAGAGACAGTAATGCAGTATTTCATTGAAACTCATGAAAACTGCACTTTCAGAGTGTGTATAACTGTAGTGAACATTGAATTTGAACCCAACAACTGGTGGTCTGTCTATTGATTAAACCTTAAAGGGATTGCATTCAGAGTATGCATTCAGAACACATGCCTGAGCTATGGATATGCCTGAGTCAGTGAGATGTAATGCGTCTGTAAATGGTTTGAATACCATTTTCATTTGAGTTTTGATTATTGTCTACAAAACCCCCTGAATTACATCCTTTAATAATGCACAACAATTTCACCAATACTTCTGAATCTAAAACTTCTTTATTTATTTAAGACTATATGAATCAATAGTAAACTATAGCCCAGAGGTTGTATGCAATACACCAGTGCTATGTGTGTACTATTGAGATATAACTACAAAACTCTTAAGATATAACAAATCGATTTCTCAATTCTAATATTACAACAGAATATTCACTCAATTTTGAGTTCAATTCAATTAATCAAAATTTTATATATTTTTAAACCATTTTTTGAGTCATACTTTGAATTCAATTAATTTGTTTCGAAAAAAAAAATTTTATAAAAAGAATAAATTATATTATATTTATTTTCTCGTTTAAAAGCAATGCTTAAAATATAACAAAAAAGACAAACATTTGATAGAAAGTAAAGATTTTTTGTTTGTTTTCGCACAAAACAATTGATGGAAAATAAATAGTTTGTGTCAAATGTTTAATTAAAAGAACTGTTTTGGCGTTAATTTGATTCAAACAACAATTGTTTTCTGTTGTAATGAAGTAAATGTAACTAAAATTGTTTTCTCTATTTTTTTTTGTTCACTTCATTATTCATTTGCTCGAAACTAATCCGAAATACTTTTTTTTGATAAATTCTCTCTTTCTATATATCAATAAATATACAATTCTTTCATTTTTTATATTTCGTTCAAATAATATAATGTAAAGTAATGTAAAGTTTTGAAAGCCTTCACAATATTTAATATTTGAAACGTCGGAAAAATTTTTTGAAGTAAAGAATGAAAAGACAAAAAATATGAAATAAAATTGAATTGTTTTGCCGAATAAAGACTTTCTTAAAGATTTATTTTTGCTTTTTTTGTTTGCAAATCATATAAAAATGTGTGAAAGTGTGAGTCGAGTGCTCTTTAGCAGTGAATACTTGTGATGCAAATTATAATGCAATCAAAGTTACAAACCTTTGCCAAGAAATCCATGTTTAATGAGTTGGGCCTCCATTAGGATACGTGGAATGAGAAAACAAAGCGCAGCCAACATATGGAGCAATGGGGCTATAGGTGCCAAATGTCTCCAAATCAGTTTCAATGCGTGAAATCTTCTCTTTCTTCTCATTTCTCTTTCAGTTATTTTGATGTTTTGATAAATATTATTATCAGTCGATTCGTATGTCTTGCGTTGATATCCGAGTTTGTGGCCATCATTGGAATAGTTGCCGACTTTCATCATTGCCACCACAACGAAGAAGGGAAGCATTACTACTCCGGTGCCGATCAGCACCACATAGGCATTGAGTGATGAGAAGGGTGGCTGACCATTAGGCCAGGGAAGGGACAGGTATAGTGTGAATCTTTTGATACTATTGGCTATAATATAAACCTATAAAACAATGAAACCTTTATTTATGATTACATGGAAGGGAACAACCATTAAGTCAAGTGAGACATACCTGAAATGCCATCGCAAGAGTGCAATACCATATCGACCATAAGCTATTGAGGGAATACGAGTGCTCACTCCCATCCCTCTGGCAGCTCAATGCCATTGAATTACT
Organism: Quadroppia sp. Gr-Ori-00064; assembly: GCA_034700825.1. NCBI lineage: Eukaryota > Metazoa > Arthropoda > Arachnida > Sarcoptiformes > Quadroppiidae > Quadroppia > Quadroppia sp. Gr-Ori-00064. The sequence continues at coordinate 4,787 of JAQIXR010000305.1, read as the reverse complement.
TTGAGATTGTCTACTATTTCCTACCCGTCCACCACTTGAAGCCATTTCTCGCAAATTAACAAATCATGTCTAAATAGGAGACAACACAACAATTGACACCCTTTTAGATAATGTTTGTAATCAAATGTAAACTAAATATAATTTATTATAAATATAATAATAATAAAAATGTTAATAAAATTCTAACCATTAGTGAGAATAGAGTGAAATAAACTCAAAAGAAACGACAAATGCTTTTCATAAAAAATTATTTGAGATAACATTGAGTGTATTTGTTCTCAATTTATTACACAATCATTACGTGAAAAATATAATAAAAATCCCATTTTTAGAAAAATTGTTTGGAATTTCGACAATAAATTCTTTGATATTATTGTCAGATATATGAAAAAATTCAATGAATTTGTGATCTAAAAGTGTTTACAGAATAATGTTTTTGCTCTTCAATTGGTTTTACAAAATTAAATAAATAAATAAAAAAATGTTCACAAGTTTTTGAATCCTTTCGAATCAAAACAGATTTGTATATAATTTGTTGAAACTGTCATATAATTCTTGAGACACAATATATCCCTGAGTAGAATAGGAATAAAACAACTGTTCATTTGGAAAACAATTCAATAGTGCAATGAAATTAATGAAAAATGTTTGGACACATTTGAGGCTTAAAATAATTATTGTTTTGATATAATTAATCCAAAGAACGATCAAAACTACATTGATATTAAATGTGTGTTGAGTCGAGCGCTGGAAGAATTGGTCAAACCTTTACACATATTGTCGTTTCTATTAAAGTGTATTGAATTGCATAAATGAATCCAAAATTGTTTATTTGTTTTGTTTGATTGACTTATTTTAGAAAAAGATTGCGTTTTCAGCCAATAATATGCCCTCAAATGGGGTTCATTTGCACTGAATTTCAAAGTTATTTCTCTAACCAAATGATAGCAAATACTGTATCCAATTAACTGAAGGCTAAGCAATACATAGTGTTAAATGAAAAGCAGATGTGACTCAACCGGGTCTTAATGTGGAACTGTTTCGGAATATATATCATCTTAAAGTAAATCTTTAAATTCATTAAAAGCAAAACAACATAAATATTGTCAAAACCGTAATATTTTAAATGATATTTCAATTCAATGCTTATTTTGTGACAAAATATTTAATAAAATCTCCAAATGTGTTGATATTTACAACTCATTCAACTCCAAAAAATTTAACAAATATAACAAAATTAAACAATTTTTTTATAGATGACAACAATTCCATTAAAAAGACGTTTACTTTATATTTATTTTAATGAATATTTTGTGAAATTTGAAAAATTCTTTCAATAAATTCTGTGAAATAGAAGATAGTTTGGAAGAATATAAAGAATAATACAAGCATTCAATTGTATATTGAGTGCAACCAACGAACCAAAGAAAAAGAGCGACAAGTTTTACCATTTCGTGAAGAGAATAACAAATTATAAAACATTTTTTACTTTCAATTTGTTTGAAAGGTATTTGAATTCAATAATAATCTTATTTTGAAACCAAAATAATAAATGAAAGGAACTCATACGAAGACTACGGTCTATGACTCGAAAGTTTTGGTCATTAAAAAATTGTTTTAATTATAACTTAAGTGTTTGTTCAGTCAATCAAAGTCTCCACAAATTTAATGTTAAGTCTTAACTGAAAGTCAAGCCATTAGTCCATAACATGGTGTGAGTCCAGAATCGATACATTCTCTCTCTTAAGGCTCAGGTTTGGGTGTGAACTCAACCCAAACATTAGGAGTGATGACAAACTGACTTTTTTCAAAAGTTGTCGTTTAGTTTTGAATTTTTTGTTCACTTCTTCTATAAATGTTCTCTCAATTCTCTAATAATACAGTAGTATTACAGTAGTCAATAGTGTCGGCGCTTTTGAGTCAAACAATACACTCCCCTTTGATTTGGCTGAACATTATTTGACATTCAATTGATTAATGTTTTTATCCGACAGTGTTTTAGACCGACACTGGATATGCATTATATGTTTTGATCGTCAATAATATATTGAATAAAGCATTGCAAAAGTCGTCGAATAATTTATTTTCTCTTTAATGTTAATATAAATTCATATCGTTTTGAATTAATGCGAGTATTAATCAAAACAAAATGCCTTCAAATATTGATAATTGTTTAATTGAATCATATGGGAGAACATGTAGGACATGGTTGGGCTGTTAGCACATCAGTGCTATTCATATTCTAAAGGTAGAGAACATTTTATAGGATTTTCTCGTTATAACTGAAAAAATATAATTACTTTTTGAAAATATATATTCCTTTCACATCACTAATGAAATAACATTTGAAAACTTTTTTGAATAAAATATTTGAAAACTCAAAATAAACTCTAATTATTAGGAAATTTCGGTCAAAGATTAAATTAAATCCAAATTTCAATAATTAACGGAAACGGAAACTAAGTTTGATATGAAATCATCAAAGAATGAAAGGATTAATAAATTTTAATGAAATTATTAATTTTTACGATCAAAGGGTTCTATGGATTGGGTTTCATTTGAATAAATTCTTTGTTAAACAAAATTCTCGACTTATAAAGGGGTCACAGATTTGTAAATAACGAGTGAAGAAAACCACTATTACTGCTATATTAGATTAAATCTCGAGAAGACTTAAAATACCCCTTAATAGCTAACATCTCATTACACTTTTTGATGAAATCACAATCAATTAGTACAGAGACTTAACTATTGACTCAACGATATCTTTCAAGCCATGCCTTCAGGAATGGCAAACAAAAGGAGAAATGAAACCACTTTTTGTAAAGAATAAAATTAAAGACGAAAAGACAAGCCTTTAGTGAACACAAGATTAATAGAGTTTGGCTAAGAGTCAGACCAATTAAGGGTGTCCTCAAATAACTGTTCATTTAAGAGAAGATCATTAATAATAAATAATTTATATATTCATTGAAACATATATTTCAATGAATGTTAAGTGCATTTCACGACTCATGAGAACATCTCTCATCTGATGTCGACTTTTATTTGCTTAACATTTGATCAAAAAATTTGTTTAATATTAAAAATTAAGTAAAAAATATCAGATTTATTGAAAATTCAAATTGTGATTCAATTACAATAAGTTTGCATTAAATTTAATGCAAAGTCGATAGGATTTAAATTTGAAATCCTTTCTAAGGCACCGGTATTTGCATTACTTTACTATCGATATTGCATTTCAACAAAGATTTGAAGTGAAAAAAGAAATGAAAAAGTGATATAAAAGACATCAGAAGAGTATTAAATCTTATGATGAGTTCAAATTGATTTATGAAATGGTTTTAAAATTGTAATTAAGTTAGAATTAAGTGAAAAAAGTATATAAAACTTACATTAAATAAGAGGAAATGGTGTGAAATTGGCATTCAATGAAACATTGGATGTAATGCTTAACACAAATATGAACTGAAAGTTAAGTGAAGAACAAATGCCAAACAATTGTAACGATTATTAAGAAAGTGTTTGAGTGTTTGTCCACAAAATGACATTCGTATCAATCGGTGTCTCTCTCACACAATGCCTTCACGTCTCTGACAGAAAAACTTTTATCCGATGTGTATATAAGACACACGACTTGCCATTCAATAGATCAGAGCATTCGCTTCTTCACCAATGAGTGCCTTCACTGAGAACGGCAGCTGCGGTTCAATCCACTGCAATCGGGGGACAGACTATAGGGGTGAACATACCAGTGCTCAACACAGACTCCAATCTACACATTGAACGATCAATACTATCTATTCTATTCTATTCTCTAAGACTTAGCTCTTTATATGTCTTTTATTTTTATATATCAATGAATCGATAGTTAATTGACATAAAAATAATTGTTTTCTAATCAATAAATTAATAATAAATTTTTGAGACTTTTATTCTTAATGTAATCTTAAGATTATTTTTAATACTCGAAGAACTGTTTTGAAATGTTTTTAATTAAATGAATTTTAAATATAATTTCATAAAATATTCTATAAATACTTCATATAAATAGTCTATAAAATATATATACAATGTATAAGAATTCACAGTCAGTTTCACCTGCACTACAGGTCCTTATGTCTGAGCTCTGGATTCACTTATTTTCATAACGACTCGAAACCAAAGAAAATACACTTTTCTTATCAATAATCAAAGCTTGCGTTCAGTCAAAGCTTTACTGAAGTGCAATAAATAGCAATTCAAAGCGATAGACACCTGGCGTACGACTGACTGCACGAGTTAGGCACGTGCTCTGCAGGTCTGGACAGTGCTATTATATGCCATGTATTTAGTCCTCAATTCAAAAACATTCGCAAAACATCTGTCGCTCGCTTTCACCTTAAGGTTGCCCTAACTCAAGGTATTTGACGAAACGAGTATAATATGGGGAAACATAAGCGAAGAAACGGTACCTCAAAATAATTGAGTCCCTCTTCTATGGCATGCGTTGAACACGCGTTCAGTTTTTACAACTTTTGAAAGTCCACACAAAGTCATCATATCTGCAAACATCTGCTCTTAAACCAAAAAAGGTCATAAAAGGCCACAAATAGGCAGCTGTTCTCCAGTTATCATTTCTTGAGCTATAATTTGGCCAAAATTGAAAAATAAAACCAAAGATCGACTCAAATATTTGCTGGTCTGTCGTATGGCCTGTCATTCGTACGGCACAGTTATGTTCAAAATGTTAATTACTTTTTGAGAACTGACGCCTCATTTCAAGCATTACTTCTTGTTTTAAACAA
>JAQIXR010000304.1:0-33901 GCA_034700825.1 Quadroppia sp. Gr-Ori-00064 | reverse complement strand
TGAATAGTTTTTAACAATAATAGTTTGTACGTTATTTGTATCTAAAAAATCTCATGTTATGATCGATTCCTTATAATAATGCTTTGAAAACCCCTTTGAAGTGCTCTTCTCTACATAACATAACACAGCACTGCATTGAACACAATATTTGACAAGTTTTGGTGATTTACGCGAAAAACCTTCATTAGGGGTCCATTGAAATAACATTGGATACAATGTTTGCTATGCGTGAAAGGGGAGGAAAGGGGGAAAAGAGCTTTTGATAGGAATTGGATTGAATTTCATAAAATTATTTAATAAAAACTGCAAATGAGTTATGATTTCAACGACCATTGGGTCTGACTTTGGTCTTTGGGCAGCACTGAAGACAAGTAATGAAAAGACACCTGAAATAAGACGACAAGTGATCCAAACCACGAAGACTTGGAGAGATAGTGTGCATAGAGTTGTTCGCCGTCCGAAAGACCATTGAATGCCTTCTCGGCGTCCAATTGAAGCACTTTTTGGACACAAATGACACAACTTTATTACAATGCATTCATTTGTCTTTAAATGGACTCAAATATCGCAATAAAGACATGCAATACTTGTCTAAGCATTACATAGGCTTTCAATGGCAATGAAATGCAATACTTTTGGTACCATTTGATAGACAATAGCATTGAAGACATACCCGGAGTGTCATTTGTGTAGACATATTCTGAAGACATGACCACTTTGTTTGTGACGATTGGCTGCGGTTTTTGCGCTGAAGACAATGATTGACAACAATTAGTTAGTTGTCTATAATTTATAAGGTTTTCAATCGACGAAAAACGAGTTTTTTTGCAATTATTTGCTAAACAAAAATGTTTGCATTGAATGACAACACGATTACAATGCAATCGAGAGATCATTTGGCAATAGGTTTATACATAAAGTACGTCTACATTAGGGACGGATGAAGTGAATCAATTGACACTCAATTAGAGGCGCCATTCAATTAGTACGTACGAGTGTGTGGATGGGGAGGGGGTCAACAAATTGTTTGTCATACCATTGATTGGCTATGTTTTGAACAAATATATGGATTTGATTTGAAACTAATATTTAATTAAAATTGTTGTCAAAAAGTGTTTCAAAATTACATCCATTTGTCTGTCGTTCCGGAAATCAATGTTTCCTATGAGAGGTCACAAACTATGAGAGCAAACTTCCGCCCCCTTTCAACCACCTGTCTGTCAATGGATTTAAAATTACACCCTTTTATGAATGAATTGAATGGCAGACAAAGTGTGAAACTATGGACGAGATTGTGATAGCACTGAAAGAATGGCCCAAAGAATTAGATGCAATGAAATGACAAAAATATCTTTACTTACATTTGATATAAATATTGAAAATTTACACAAGAATTGAATAGAGGGTAAAGATATTGAGAAACCGATCGAAGAGTTAATAATGTATTCATAAAATCAAAACTAATTTATATTTCATTCAAATAAACACAAAAAACAATAAATTCATAAATTGTTAGTAAGTGTTAGAAGTGTTTGGATTGCGTCCAAAAGTCTCATCACTTTCATTCCCACTCATCAGAGACCGTCTAAACCGTTAGTGCCCTCAAAAGGGACGTCGGATAGAGATTGTAGGCAACGCTTCGAAGAGAGTTCCGATACCACCGTTCCATCAGAAAGGCCTGATTGTGGTTCTTGTTCTTCACCGACTCCTCATAGGGAGTGATGGCCACCACAAGACTCTCCGGTCGACGTCTCGGTGTTGTTGTCGTCGAATGGCTTCTCCTCAGCAAAGGGCTGTCCACTTCTGACCACAGCTTCGAGTAGTTGTCGAAAGAGTGCGAATGTGTCGAAAGACTTCGTCGACTTCGCTCTGAGTCGAGTGTCTGGAGTCTCTGGCGTTGAATTCTGGCCTCACCGCTCAGTTGGCTGTCGGAAAGGGTGGAAAGGTTGATGTCGGCGCACCTGAACGAAGGTGAAGGCGTTCTGGAGGAGACGAAGGCGTCGTTGTATTTGCGGTCAATGATGTCTATCTCATCCGAATAGAGAGAGTTTCCGTATTTGTAGTTATCGTTGTATATACAGGTGTAGGGCCTCTTCCAGTGTCGGGGCGCAGTGAACTTGGGTGCCATCACTGCTATTATCGATGAAGAGCACCGGAAGAAAATGTATTTCTATGTAAAAATTCTTGACTTTCACTTCTATTTAGAGTTTGTCATAAGTTTTAACACATTTCTCACATCTGAAGCAAATCTGATGTCATTTATTGTGCAAATGCAGTGAAAATCGCGCAAAATCTTGAGCTTTATTTTCAAACAAAATTTGTCACTTTTTACACGTTTGCCAACAATTAATACAAAGTTTGACTATTTTTAGACTGATTTGAGTTTTGATTTTTGTCTCAAAGTATAAATGCCTACAACTTTGGCCTTGGATTCAAAGCATTCTATTATTAAAGTATGACTTTTTGATATAAAGATCAAAATAAAATAATTGTTGAAAACCGAATGACAACAGAATTTTCAATAATAACATTTGATTTGATTTTGTCTTTCTTTCAAATGATCTCTTTTTTCGTGATTCACAGCAAACTATAAATAGTTTTATGCTTTCGGTTAAGGAATGAACGTTTGAATGCAATACAAAAAAACTTTATTCACAAAATGAAAAGGTGTTTAAAATAAACATTTATAGCCATTTTTGACCCTTTTATTTGATAATATTTATTATTATTTAACAATTAATTGACATTTATTTGTGCATCAAATTAGCCCCTGTTTTACATGTAGACATGTTTTACATAAATATATGTAAACATTTGTGATATATATATTAAAAATATTGATAATCTTTTGGCAATTGTCGGAGCAATTAAGTTAAGTGTTGTCTGTGCTGTAGATTCACATTATAAAAGCAATTCCGTATGAATTCTATAATAAAAATGTGCTCAAAATTCGATACAATGTTCTAATGAAGTAAAAAAGTGTTTTGTAATAATGATATTGAGGTTTGAGATGTCTTTTGAATTATTATACAGTAATAAAAGTATATCATAAATATGACCTTGCTTTTATTGCTTTAATAGCGCTGACATGAATGTAGTGAAGAATGAGATAACAAGTATTTAATTGCTGTAATCATTTGAGACGTGATTTCAATGAACAATCATTATTAAGGTTAAAGTCTATGAGAGGTAATGGTTAGGGAATAATGAAAGGTTCATTCAATTAATACTTTCTCTCATTCTCACACCACAGCCCCCACATCACAGCCCTCACACCAAGAGTTCGGCAGACATTGGAAGACAAAAGAAATTTGTGTACAATTTTTCCAATGAATAAAATGAATTTTTCTTCTATTTTCAACATTTTATTTCAACTCCTATTGTTTTGATGGGATTTTATTATAGATTTCTATTCACTTCGTTATAAAACAAAAATATGTAAAAATCCATTCATTTTTGATGATATTTTTTATGTCAATTCAAACCACAATCACTGAAACTAAATCAAGTTCTTCATTATCCTTCTTCGAGTGGTTCTCAACTTCTATCAGAATTATAATCCTTTAAACAATTATTTTTGAAAATTGAATATTTTTCTCAAAATGTTCACAAAAACTAACAATTTATTCATACTTTTCTTTCCGTACGCTTTTGTGACCATATTTTTGAATACATTTTACTACAGCTATAGCTATACTCCTCCCCCTCTCCACCCAACCCCTCCATCCCTCCTCTCGTACGTACCCATTGAATAATGGATTTGTTATTCTAACCCAAAAATAGCTATAATTAATGTGCTTATTAAGCGATGATAATCTTGGTCATCATTTGGTGTTTTGCACTTTAAAGCAAATTCTGACATAAATTCGGTTTAAAATTAGAGTAATTTTCGATTCGTATAATAAGTTGTTCTCAAATCAAAAGCTATTTTTGAACAGAGTTTTCATTAGATTTCAATCAATTTTGATAAATGCTTTCAAACACTGATGTCAACAACAGCCAGGGTGTGACCAATCGACATGTCAACAGCCAGGGTGTGACCAATGGAGACGTATTCAATGCAATGCAGAAATAGATTTAATTTTATGAAAGATTGGTATAAAACAGATATCCAGAGAAAACCCATTTCAGACATTCCTCTTCTTTCACTGTATTTGGTTGTGGTTGTGGTGGTTGTGGTGGTTGTGGTCGTCTTCACTATTGAGATCGAAATCATTTGAATGCTTAACACGTCTTAAGGGGGAAAACCTAATAAACATTAAGAGTTTTCTCACAAATCATTTGAAGTTTGTTTTCATAAGAATTCAAACTTAATTTAAAACTACATTTCGTTATAAAAAGAATATTCTCTTCAAAAGACATAATGAAAGCATTGGTTTTTGCTTTGCTTTTGCTAAACATTGTTAATGTCTTCGGTCTTCCCATTCAATACTACACTGGTTTGGATGCCATCGGATATGGTTTGGAACAACATCTCAGTGTTGGTCCGGGATATGCAGGCAATGGAGGTATAGGTATTCGCTCAGACGGACGAACTGTTGGCGAAGTTTATGGTCTCGAAAATCGTTCTTCGGCTCTTCGTTCACTGACACCATATGAGAGGTTTGGATAGGAATGTCATGTTTGATGACTTCACAAGCAATGTATGATTGATTGAAAAGAAGAAAAGATTTGTTTAATTGTTTGTAAATAAACTGTATTTTCGATTGAATGCAAAGTTATAATAAAATTTGAGTTAATTTTATTCATTTGAAAATTCAGACAATTATTGAATGAATGAATGGCTCGAAGACAGCACACGTGCAGAGCATTGAATCTTGTGGCGAATGTGCTTGGTCATGTGGTCATGTGGTCATGTGACCGTCTGGCGCACCCCTACACCCCTTCACCCGTAAACCTATAAGTTATCAAATTGTGATCATTGAGTGAATGCATAGCTTTTATTATACCCTAAACGCACGTCAATTGAAAACATTTTTATCACAAGTTTTTCTCGAAATTATTTTTAATAAAATTTAAAAACTATTTTCTCTTTAAAACATTTGTTTAGATAAGACGCGGGATATAGACGTGAAAATAGGGTAATTTGACGATAATATGACATAACTTATCGCATCGTTTGTGTAATGAGAACTTTATCTCAAATATTGTCAATTCGTTTAATAAAAATGATATTTGTTTTAGAGATAACTTATTTGGTCTCCAAATGTCTTTACCTTCACATACAGACAGCGAATGTTTTTTTTCCGAATTTTATTCATTATTTTCATATATAATATACAAATATTCGCAAAAAATATTTATAATAAAAAATTTCTTAATTCGAGTTCACTATAAGAGTGAGAAGAAAGTAAGAGTCCGTTCACTGACAGAAGAATGTCTTCATTGAGAGAGAACAGGTCTGAAGAAGTCTTCAGATGAACAAAAATATCAAACGAAAGTCACAAAAAGTGATGTCTTTTCACAAATGAATTGTAAATATAATTATATTTAAACATAAAAACACAAAAACTTTTCTTTTTTTTGTACAAATCATTAATGATTTATATATTAAGTCTTCGGACGTAATGTCGAAACAGTTTTCAACAATAGTTTCGTCGAAATCAACTCAAAGGAGAAGTTGTCTTCACTTTCGATGTCAAACACTAATAGAAAATTGCGAATAAAATCCGAATTTTAATTTGTTGTTATTTTTACTAAATATTTATATAAGAATTGATTCGTTTTCGTCTCTTTTGTCCGAAATGTCGTTTAATTTATATATAATTGAAGTCTAAATACGAAATAATGCAAAAACTTTCAATTGTTTAGCACTAAGAGGTCGACAGTCGCTGACGTTTCGTCGATATATGTTCAGAGTCCGAGTCCGAGTCGTCGCCCGACTCTTCGTCCGAGTCTTCGTCCGGTTGTATGTCGTAATCGACTAAACCCTGAAATCACAGACAAAGCAATGCATTGAAGACTTGCTTGCATTCGAGCACTCGTTTCCTTACTTTTCTCGAAGATGTTATGTCTGTGGGCGATGAGGGCTGTGATGTGGGTGTGGTCAGAGAGGGCCGTCGGGGAGTGGATGGACGTAATGTGCTTTTGTTGGACATCGAACTGTTGTCCAATTCGTAGGTCTTTTTCACGCTTTCGATGTCTTGCAGACCGGGATATGGTATGCCTGAGAGGGAGAGAGAGTTAGCACAGGGAGGACAGACACAAAGCAAACTAATGGTCGTACGTTTGGCGAACTGATGGTCGTACTCCTGGTCCAGCACTTTGTAGTTCAAACTGTCGGCGAGAGTGTCGTCGCACTCGTCGTCGTCGTTGTTGAACCACATCTCCTCCTCGTCCTCCAAGTCTCGCGGATCTCGTCGATAGCGACGCGTCAACAGAACGTTGTTTCTATTGAGTGAGTGAGAGGTCAGCGGTTGAGACAATCAATGGACAACTTACTGGTCAATGGACTTGTCTTTATGTCTTTCGATGTGTTGTTCGTATTGAAGATGAAGTGCTTTGAAAGTCCGCACGTATTCAATGGCTTCCAATTGTTTCCAAAACTTTTCATTTATATAAAGACAAAGACTTTTGATTTCTTCGGCTCTAATGAACTCAAACAACTCAATGATGGCTGAGTCGAGCAGATTATAGCGTCCGTTGTTGGCCAACAGTCTGTCCACGATATGGGCCATAAGGTTGCCGATAGTGATGTGTCTGTTGTAGAACTCGTCTTTGAGGCCAACGATTTTGCGCATAAACCGTAGCGTCGCTGAAGAATAGCAACAAAAGAATATAAAAGATGTTAAACATGAGAGAAGACATACTGAGGACGAGGAATGTGTGTCTGGAGTTCATGAGATTGAGTGTACGTCTGAGTAGGTCTTTGTGCAGAATATAGTTGCGGATGTGATAGCCGTGATGTTCGACAAAGAATGCAAACAATTCGACGATAATCGACAACAGTTGTGCGGATTGACCCGTCTGGCAGTGGGACAGACTCTCGATGGTCTTGTCATCACAGGTACTGGCGATGACGGGTGCTATGAGCACATGCATACAGTGCTTGTAGAAGTAGTTGAGGAAATCCGTTTTCTCCGACTTCTATATGAAGTGAATGAATGAAGAGATTGAATGAAAGGCAGAAAAAGTGACCGAAACTCACGTTTACGACACTCGCGGCCAACATATTCTCGGGATCGACGAGCAGTTTGACAATACCTGACAATTGTGTAGCCATTCCCAGCTCGGGATCGGAATCGCAGATCATTTGCTCGATTATGATGTTAGCGATGAAGTGGTCCTAAGAATGAATGAATGAAGTGTTGGACACAATAACAACTCATATTCACAACTCATACCCGCATTCCCTCTTCGTCCTGAGCGCTGCTCTCCTGATGGAGTGCATACTCCCTGACCATTGATGGCGAGTATTCGACGACATAAGTAAGTATATCAACAGAAGCCAACTTAATGGTCGGGTCTTCGGCCGCCAGAATCACCTCAAGAGTGGGTAGAATTCCAAGACTCGCCAACGCTTTGAAGAAATTCTCTCTGTTTTGTGGTTGAAGTGTTTGAGAGAAAGTACAGAACTCTTTGAGAAAGAGCACAAGATCCCGGCGCTTGTCCTCTTCGGTGGCCTCGTCGGCCAATTGGGCGAAGAGTTCGCGCAAGAACTTCTCGTCCTCTTGGATGAGGGACACGATCTCGACCTGTGTGTGTGTAAGGAGTGTAAGGAGTGTAAGGAAAGGCGTGTTTCTCTCTCTCATACATACCTTGTTGAAGAAGATGAAGGACGAGAGCGTGGATAACATGTTCTCCTCGAAGACAGAAGGCGTGGGCAGAACGACGTCTTGAATGTATTGCACGCGATATGTTTGATGTATTTTAGCCACGAGTTCACTGTTTCCGAGAGGAATGACCTCTTTGAACTTGGACACCGACTTGAGGTACTCTCTGTGCTTCTTGGGCACCGGGAGGGACGGGTCATACTCGAAGACGCCGATCACATCCCATAGGGCGTCGTCAGAGAGCATGACCTCAAATAAGGGGTTTTTGTTGAGAAGGAAAATGTTTTTAAAGATTTCGTATAATTTATGTAAAGAACGATAACTTTTGGACACTTCCAGCGATCGAAACAATTGCAACAACTTTTTGATGTAGTTCTCCGTCTCCAGAGCTATGGCCAACTTCTCCCTCTTGATCGGATAGGGGAGACAACTGGCCATCATTTCATTGATTTCGTCCAATTTGTCGCTCTCACAGACGGGCAGTTCAATGGACAGTGCGGTCGTGCCTGCAATACATGGGATCAAAACACAGTCTTAGAGGACATAAAACAAACACTCTTTGAATGAGTGATTAAGTGTTGTTCGGACTCTCAAAGCACAGGAAGTGTTTTGGAAAGCAATTGTAAAAAGTGTGGACAACAGAAGACATAATGCCTGTGGTCTTCAATAGGAAAGTCATATCAGATCTCAGATCCGAGACATACCCGTGTCGTTGGTGTCGTCGAAGCGTTCGTCCTCTTCTTCGGCGATCTCTTGTGTGATGTCAACGCTGGGATCCTTTCCCTGCACTTGACATATCTTGGCCCAGATCTCGTCACAGCCGGCCTTCTCCTGAAAGCTGAGCGCAAGGTCATAGTTGTCGGCCTCTGACCAGACGATCAAGGTCTCTTGTTGCTTCTGGTAGGCCGTGTCCGCCAATATCTTCGACTCGAGGAGTAGAGAGCCGTCGCTCTCGGCCTTCACCAGAAGTGACATACCTTTGAGTCGGTCCACGTATGACGACGACACATGCCCTGTGCCCCTGTCGTCCCACTGTCTGTCCGCATTCAGCGCATACAACTTCACCCGACGCTTAGTGTCCGTCATTGAACGCAAGGGACGGGCGATCGATGGCCGCGCTCTGGGCTCTTAGCTATAGGTATATACCTTTGTACACGTGACCAAAATGGCGAAAACACCCTTAATTGTGTGGATTAAGGGGCTTTTGAGTGCTCATAATGGCTCACAACCCGTGCATTAATGCCATTGTTTGTATGTGTTGTCAAACAGTGACTACAAAATGGCAACAAATGACAGACGTATGACTCAAACCTGTCCACAAATGACGACCGCATCTGACGTTCACCACATCAACGCTCGTCAACAACACTCTCGTCTCGTTGGGCTCAATAAAACGTCACGTACTTTGTGATCGTACCCTTTGTCCTTCACTCGCTTGCATTCATCACTTTATGAGTTTGGGCTTCACATGAATTACGTCCAAAAAACGATGGCATTGTTTGAAGACTTTGAATTGATTTTGAATTTAATTGCATTTAAAGTGATTTGTGGTTCAATTGATTGCCAAAAAAGGGTCAAAGGGTGACACGTCTGATGACACGTCTCAAAGTGGCAAAACTTTTGTTCATTCATTGAATGCATAAATAATTTCATTAAAAAGTTTTTTATTGTTTAACTCTTTTGTTACACAACTTTTGATGTAAATACTGCCTGAGATCATCACCTTGGACATCTGGATGAGAGTGTCTTGGTGCTTTCACTGTGAGATGACCAAACACTCATAGGTCAACAAACATCACCAAGGTCATACAACGTGTCAATGATAAGCAGTCGTCACCCCTTCCAAGAGTTCTTAGAGAGAGATATCTTTCCATTAATACTAAAAATACATTTCCTTCTCAAACAAAATGTGAATTCGTGTCAAAAGACGTACAAAAATAACTATTTTGAGAGAAAATTGTGTAAAATGTTTAACAAAATAAAGTCGTTTTCAAATCCAATACAAGTATTAATGAAAAGACATTTCAGCGACAAATCAGCGATTGTTAGCAAAAGTGATGCAAAGAATCGGATTCTGAGTGCGAAGAATGAAAGAAATCTTACGTTTGAATGTATGGCCAAAATGTTGGGTCAAAACAAGGTTTTTTTGGTTTTATTTGTGGACTTTTACATCACTTTTACATCACTTTTACATCACTTTTACATCACTTTTACATCACTTTTACATCACTTTTACATCACTTTCTCAGGTCTTCCTCACGTCTGCCATACTCGGAGAGCATCCCTTTGACAGACAGTTAGCTTTGGATACACTCAAAGTGATTGGCATTAATGATGGCCAAGAAGTGGAATCACTGCTCGAAGTCATGCAACAAATGCCTGAAATCAGGGGCGACAACGGGCGCCGCCTCCTGGCCAATGACCCCCTCGTCTATCGACTGAACGAATTGATGGCAGTCTATGGACCGACACTTCGGGCGCTCATACACGAGATGTGCGGCGACGGCATTATGTCTGCCGTTGATTGTGGTCTCGAATGTGATAAATATCAATACATTGACAACAACTCAAAGTCTGAGAGAATTGTCATCAAAATTGATGGAAAGTTCTTGCGATACAGACATTGATTTGAGACAAAGATTTCATAAATTGTTTATTAGTTTCTTAATAATTGTCTTAAATTTTATGCAAACAATTGATCCCAAATGATTGAACAGATGGGAAAAGGATCAGAAAGTGATGACTCTTTCTGTGGATTTGTTTATGTCTTTCTTTATCAAAGATTTGATAAGACTTTCAATAAATCAAAAACTTATCGCAAAATATAAACAAAAGTTTTTTCTTTTGGCAAAAAAAATGGTCGAAAGTGGCGGCAGAGGAAAGGGTGGAAACGGTGACGCCCTGTGCGGTCTGGGATCGTGGCATCCGCCATGGGCACAGAGACTGGCCACGGCTCGGGTACTGTTGCTCGTGAATGGAGTTCTGGGTCTTCTTCAAGGGGCCAGTTATGCCTATATGATAGCGTCCATAACCACTCTTGAAAAGCGCTATTCATTCGACAGTAAAGTAACGGCTCTTATACTCATTGCGGACAACATTTCCGAACTCCTGTTGGGACCAGTGTTTGGCTATTTGGCGAATCGGGTTCACAGACCGCGACTCATAGCCACGAGTCAAGTGTTGTGTGGTTTTGGACTCTTTATCGCTGCCACGCCTTATCTCGTTTATGGACCGGCACTTCATCTAATGTCTAGAACAAATGGAACAAAGGCAGTGGAAGTGCTGTGCCACGAAGAAGAAGACATGACGTCATGTGGTGACTCCTCTGTGGTCATTCCAGCGGTGGTCATGTTGTGGACGGCGACCTTCCTCAACGGCCTTG
Organism: Quadroppia sp. Gr-Ori-00064; assembly: GCA_034700825.1. Lineage (NCBI taxonomy): Eukaryota > Metazoa > Arthropoda > Arachnida > Sarcoptiformes > Quadroppiidae > Quadroppia > Quadroppia sp. Gr-Ori-00064. Next base: position 22,747 of record JAQIXR010000304.1, on the reverse strand, counting down.
GATCTTCTGCCTTCTATACAATAGGACTTCCACTGTTGGACGACAGCGTCACGAAAAAGAGTTCTCCGCTTTATATCAGTGAATATAATATCTCAATAACTCTTCTCTCTATTGACCACTGATTACCACTACTTATAGGCGCGACGGCAGCTCTGCGTCTGTGCGGACCGACTCTCGGCTTTTTGATGTCTTCTCTCTCTCTCCGTCTCTACGAAAACCCTTTGAGTGAGAAATGGATTTCGAGTTTTTGACCAAAAGTACATTTTCTTCTTGTCATCACGTGATCAGTGGATCCGGGAATCACAGACCTGAAGGATCCGCGTTGGGTCGGCGCCTGGTGGCTCGGCTTCGTCGTCTTGGGCGCCGCCATTATTGTCTTCAGTTTACCGTTGTTTGCATTTCCGCGCGAACTCTCACTTCCGGGCACTCACTCATCACCACCGAAGAAGAAGACCACTTCCTCTCTGGACATGCGTGAGCACATGTTGGACCACATGTTGTCTCTCTCTATAACAATGTCTATAACAATATCAGGTGTTTGGCCGCGAACTCGACGTCTGCTCTCAAACGCCATTTACATGTGTTTTGTCATTGGAATGAGTTTTCGTTTGCTCGCAGTCTTGGGTTATATGACATTCAAAGCCAAATACATTGAGTCCGAGTATCACAAGTCCGCCTCCACTGCAAACATGTTCTCAGGTCTTGTGGGCATTCTTCCCGCCGCCATCGGCATCTTCGCCGGCGGACTCTTCATCAAGCACTTCCAGCCCGGACCACGACTTCTCACATCACTCATCACAATAGTGGAGATCTTGGGCGCCACGGGTCTCGTGTCCGCACTCTTTCTCGGATGTCCGGCCATTCAATTCGCGGCCAATACTGGAGTGGACAACACGTGCGCTATTCATATGTCACATGTCTTTCATCTTTTCTCTCGTTTGTTCTCTTCAGGTTCACTCTGGAGGACAATGGCTGCCTCAACAGCTGTCAGTGTTCGACGCGTGTCTTCCAACCCATCTGTGGTTCGGACAACAGAACCAACTTCTTCTCCCCCTGTTTTGCCGGATGTGAAACACAATCTCTGATACGAAGAAGTGATGGAAAACCGAATGTAATTCAATTCACTCATTCACTCAAACATTAACTGTTTCTCGAACAGCAATACTCGAACTGCCGGTGCTTCGAAGGCGTGGCCACCGATGGCTACTGTGACAGTGACTGTGGCACTAATTTTGAGACATTTGTCACTCTTTTGGCCGTAAGTAATATTGTGGGCAATTTGGCCAAAACAGGGAATACAATCATTTCGTTCCGGTAATGACTCTTCACTGCAAAGCACTACTCATTGAAAGCCTCTTTCCATTAGAATCGTCGAAAAGGCGGACAAAAGTTTCTCAATAGGACTGAGCGGTGCCTTTCTCTGCCTCTTCGGTGAACTCTTTTTACGTCTCTTTTTGCGCCTAAACTGAGTTTCTGTTTCTGTGGACAGCTTTCATACCTTACCCCATAGTGTACGGCGCTGTGGCCGATGCAGCGTGTCTTGTGTGGGGCCAGTCGTGTGGCCAAAGAGGAAATTGTTGGATATATGACAGAACAAAGTTCAAGAACTATCTCCACGGCCTCACTCTCGTCCTCTACATCTTGGGCTCTGTGTTCGATGTGATCGTTGTTGTGCTCTCGAAACGAATCAGACATCTCTACGACGACGACGAAGAAGAAGAAGAAGAATCAGAAGAAGGAGTGAATCTCAAACCATTGGATGACATATACAAAAGCATTCCTTTCATTGACGCAGAAATTGATTGAAAATAACAATAAATAAGTGTTTTATTAATGCATTCAATGACTAGAAGTGCAAAATCAGGTGCGATAAGAGTGTGGACGGAATTCCATGTTTTCAATGCTTTTGTTGTTCTGAAAATGAATGACAAAAATGTCATAAAATGTGATCAAAAGTCATCGCAATTACCGATCACTTCGGCCTTCAGTCGTGCGGCCAATGATCGACGAAATGCCAAACTCTGGTCACAACTCGACTCGTCTTCGGCAGTGTTTGCGCCCACTGTCGATCGCATAGCGCGCGCAGACTTTGGTCTTTTGGCCATCACTTGTTCGGCTTCAATGCGCACCAGCTGTTTATCCCGTTCCTGTTTCTTCAGAGCCAACAATTTGTCCCTTTGTTGTCGAAGATATTCAGTCCGTTGTTTCACGTCATGCGCTGACGTCACGACTCCTTCGTCACTCTCTCTCGTCTTCAGGAGCTCTCTGTCCACCACTTCCTTCTTCTTCTTCTGTGACTCATCTTCTTGTGGCTCTTCGACCACCGTGTCTTCCTCTTCTTCCTCGTGAGTGATGACGGCCTGAATGGCCAAAGACAGCTTTTCCTGTTCTTTGACTCTTTCCGTCTCCAGACGTCTCTCTTCGGCCAAAACTGCAACGAATGACAAGAATATGTTGACATTCAATGGACACTCAAATCAAATGTCACACAAACCGGTCGTTTGGCCAACAGTGTCGTCGTCTCCGTCCTCGAGAGAGAGTCTGAGGGCGTCGTTGAGGACACTCTCGTCGCTCATGTATTGGTCTTTGTCGGCGCCTAAGGGAACGAATGAGTCGTATACGCGTCCAAAGCGATTGACGAGCACTCGGAGGGCCTGGAGTTGAAGCTCAAGATTGCGTTGAGTCATGAATCGCACGAAAACATTAAAGTCTTCGGCGGCCCAGATCTGCTCGAAGAGCACCTGACGTACACGAGCCGTGAGTTGGCCGTCGGCGCGCACACACGCCTCCTCGAACTGTTCGGCACCGATACCCAGGTCAGACATGTGGCCACACAGTAGACGGTCGACGAGTGTCTTGTACTGGTCGTAGAGGAGACGGTGCTCGTGAGCCCACTCTTCAGCCTCCGAGTCGGCCATTGGCTCAAACACTGTCTCTCAAAGACAGAAGATATGAAAGCGAATGGAAACGAATGGAAAGAGACGTCTCTTTCGACTCACCGACGGATTTGTTGTCAATGAAGGCATCGATGGTTAGGCCCCAAACGGGTCCCTTAAGAAAACCCACCAAAGAGTCCAAAACCCATTCGTTGTCGTCGCCGTTGTCTGCACTCATCACTCAATGACTTCTTTGCTTTGAAAATGGTTTTTATGATTGACTTGTTTTCACTGCATTTGAAATGCAGTTAAATATCGATTTGTATTCACTTCAAAGCAATCAATGACTGAACGAAAAACACTTCAAAATCATTGAAACCATTGAAAGTGCATTTCGTCTGACGTTTAAAGCAATGCATAAATGACTATATATTCAAATATGACATCAAATGTGTCCACAATTACCGTTAATGAGGTCTTATTGCAACTGAACATCGATTAAAAAGTAATTGCTTTTTGTTGTGTTTTTCACATTTGTTTACATTTTTTTGATAGACTTTTGTCACAAAATATCACTTTTGCCTCTCATACAGAGCTTTGAATTGTCCCCAAAGAAGGAAATCAATCTTTCAGACGAAGAACAACAAAGTTTGGTCCAAATGACTTCAAAACTCATCCAAAGTTTATCTTTAATTAAAAGTTGCAAAAACTTTCTCTTCGGCTCTCAATCATTGCGTAACGTATTTATGAACGACTCGATCGATGAAAGCATTTCATTGTATTAGCCATAGTTATAGTTCACAAACACTGTGACAAAGGGGTGACAGTTGTGCCGGAGAGACAACTGATTGCAGCAGACGTTGTTTGTGTGAGCCCTCAGCCAATGCCCTGTGAGAGTGAGTGTCATAGCAATGGCTAAAGACATTTCTCACTGAACTTAATGGTCAAAAACAGCCAACATTTGACCAAACAATTGGTGACAAAGTGGTAAACCTGTAGACCAGTGGTCAATGAGTAGTGAGTGACAGAAACGGTAAATGTTTGGCCACTTTTGGTCCACTTTTGGGCAACGATTTGAAGTGAGTTTTGCTGTCCTCTGATTGGCTGCCACTGAGTGAGAGCCGCATTGAGTTGAAGCGCTTCACTCATTGGCTGTTCAGTGAATCAGTAGTTTTTACGCCATTTTCATCACAAACTCATTGTCTTCTATTGTCTTGGATTTAGTGCTAAAACAGTGTTTTTCGTGACAATGGATTTCGGCGTCGATCAACAAGAGGTCATCGATGGTCTCGTGGAGACTGAGTTGGCCGCCGAAGACGTTTTGGAAGACGAAGAGGAGGACAACGAAGAGGAGAACATTGTGGTTCAGGAGGAGGTCGTCGTCGTCGACAATGAGGAGGACTTTGACGACGAAGAAGAAGAAGAAGAAGAAGACATGGAATGCAGTAATGATCACATGATGTCCGCCGACGACATCCACTCGACGGTGGCCACAGAAGACAACAACAGTCTCAACGACGGAGACAATGACGAGAGTGAAGGTCTTGAGGGCGAGAAAGTGGGCGAACACGAGGTGTACGAGTGGTCAAAGTTCACTGGACTTCGGGTGAGTTCTTATATCATGTCATTAGTTATGTCTTATGTGTTGTCTTCATATTACAGGTGAAGACATTCACGGGTGAAGAGTTGTCACGATTGCGTCGTCCCTTTGAGTTGGGTTGGAAGCGAGAGGTCGTCATTAGGGGAACCGTGACCTCAAAGGGCAACAAAATAGGAGATGTCTATTATTACGCTCCCGACAAGACTAAGCTCAGGAGTAATATCGAAATGGGATTATATTGTGAGTACTGTCTGTCTGTCTGTCTGTCTGTTGGTGTCATTCATTCACTCATCCATTCATTCAATGACTCATTCATACAGTGAAGAGGAGTGGAGACGGTCTTCAATCGGAGAACTTTACGTTCGCTCGTCAGCCCATATATCGACCGCCGGATGAGATCGTAAGACACGCCATGAATAGAGGAGGCGGACCCCATCAGGTACAGCCCTCACAGATCATAGACTCCGCGCCCTTCACTCCCGTCTCTCTCGCGGCGGAATCATCGGATCATAAGCCGGCGTCCACTACTTCTACAGACCGTTCGGCACGAAATTCAACGAACAGTGAAAGTGAAGAACAGTTTTCAATGTCAATAGCGGAGGGAAGAGCGAAGAGGAAGAGAGTGGCGCCAACGCGCTTCGAGGATGAAGACTACTCGGAGTCACCGATGAAGAAGGGGGGACGCAGCAAGGGTGGGGAAGGGCGTAGGGAGGGGGGAGGGGCAATGCCGTCGGGGGTGTCGTCGGGAGGGGGGAAACCATTGAGTTTCGGACAAAAGGTTTGCATTTCTTTGCATTTATTGTAATCTTTTCATTAAATTTATGTCTCTTTTAAAGTCACAAACGCTTCCAAAGACTCAAATGTCTCTTCAGGAGAAGCGAAGACAACTTCAACAGCAACTCCTTCAACAGGTCCACGAACACAATATGAAGAACAAAGCCATTAATGAGACACAGAAGGGCTCGGAGGCAATGACTTCCGCCGCCACCGCCGGCGATGAGTCCACGCCCGACGTCCCCACCGAACAGGAGGCGCCCATCAAAGTGGAGGACAAGCCTTCTTCAGTCAGCGCTCGTAAATCCATCGGCGGATCGATTGTTGCTCTGAAACCATCGAAGACAGAGTCAGAAGACGAGACGACAACAAAAGGCCAATCAGTGGTCCAACACATGAACGACGCAGACGCAGACAAGTCGGACGCCGACGGAGGCGCAGACCCAGTGACGGGCGCCCCCTGTTCTATGCACTGTCCCGGAAGGCGTGGAATGTTGCCTAACCTGATGTGTAGCCGATGTTTCTGTTTATATCATTTGGATTGTGTGCCGGGAGGGGTCTTTCTGGAGGAGCCGCGAGTTTTTGTGTGTCCGGTAAGTGTTTTTTTGGTCCAGCCTTTGGTCACTCACTCTCTCTCTCATCAGAATTGTCTCAAACCGGAGGACAAGAATCGCGAATCACGTGTCAACGGACAGTCACTCCAAAACGGCATTTCCTCTGACGGAGACGTCGATTGTGTTTCATCTCTCGTTCCATCAGTTGTTCCCAAAGCCATGCAATCACTTCTTGTGTCCTCTTCTCAATCCATTCAACTCATTCAGCCATTAGTGAAGACGAGATCAACGTTTGCGCCCATTCTTCCAAAACCACCACAACTACAACACAGCCAACTCTATCAGCAACAGATGGTCAACAAAATGAAGAGATTCGCCTCATCTCCGGTTCAGCCCCTGGCCAGTGAGTCATTGTGTCTCTGTGTGTGTGTTGTTATCACTCTCTCTCTCATTCATTATAGCCTTCAATAAGAGCGCCGCAATGAATGTCAAGTTGCCCGCAGGCACTCATCTCTACCGAGTGGCCACTGGACCCAATGGTCACTCAATGATAGTCAAAGACAAGTCCATTAAACCCAAAGTGAAGAACGCGCGCAAAACCATTGCCTCCGCCACCAACGGAACCGACTTTCAGAACGGCGGCCTCTTGTATCGCCCGGCGCCCATCGCACCCATTGCGCCCATTAAACTGACGCCACAGCAGATCCAGAGACAACTGCGCGATATCCTTCATCCGGCCGCCAGAGGGCAGCACAAGAGGCGTGGTTATCGTGAGTGGATGGAGCGCCACCACACGGCCGTCCACGCACTCACAGCCTCTTATCGCTGTCTCAATCATATTCTGGCCTTTCTTACCGTCACTGATCACGTGCGACTGCGCCAAGTGTCCCGACTCTGGCATCGACTCTCATCACAGCCCTTCCTCTGGCGTCAAATCAAACTGAAAGGCGTTCCCATCAATGACTGGCAATACCTGTCCCGCAATATCATTGAATTCAACTCTACGGCTGACGTCGACTTTGACGGCATTAAACACTGGCCTCAGAGCGCGTCCGACGTTTGCGACCTCTGGCGGAACTTTGCGACAATTGTCGACTATCTCAAGAGTGTTCGTCACCTGCGCTTCGGCTCTATTCCCACCTTTGTGTTGGAAGAGATAGTGAACGCAGCCGTCACTGAAAACCCTTACAACTCGTTCGCACACTTAGAACACCTGTCGGTTCGCAACTGTTTCGAAGAGGACTCAGACGTCAGACAGTGTTCACTCACTTTCCTTCAGGACTTCCAGGCACTCAAAGCGCTCAAGAGTCTGCACGTGAACTGTAAGAATGGCTTCTTCGGCGACCAGACGTCCATAGAATTGGTGCGAAATGTCTTCAAAGCCATGCGTTTGGAGTCTCTGGTCGTGACGTCACTCAAGGACTTCCGAAGCGAACAATTCGTGTTTTTGACGGCATTGCAGACATTGCGTCATCTCGAGATTGGCAGCTGTGGCCAATGGTTCCAGACGGAGACGGCGGCCACTGCAGAGGGCGAAGAGGGGGGCCAGAGCCAACAGCAAGGGGGGCTAAGGGGGGCATTCAAGTACTTGTCTCAATTGACTTGTCTTCGATCGCTTCGATTGGTTGACATCACTCTCGACGACTGCGCACAAGCGCTGCCACAATCGCTCGAGTGTCTCACGGCTCTGGAAGCGCTGACAGTGGACAACCTGAGGGTGGAGGCGTCGGGAGTGGACGTCCTTGACCACCTGTGCTCAGTTCTAAAGTGTCTTTCCGTACGCACGTTCGCCATAACCACAGCCGACGCCCACACAAACAAATGTATGTTTTCTCTGCTGAAGAAGTTGGACACGTGTTCTAAACTCCACTGGAAAGTGAGTGCAGTCGTGGAGGACAGCGGAGAATGCTTTGTCCCATTTCAACGTCACGACGACTGCGCAGAAGATGCCGACGGAGAGGGAGATGGAAGTGCGGACACGAGCGAAGAGCCGACACGTGACCATTCAATAAAATACATGGATTTGACGTTTTTGAATGAAGTGATTCAATCGGAACTGAGTCACGCCATCGTTGAGATCACTCCTCAGTGAATGAATGAATGAATGTATTGTCGAATAAAGTGTTTTCATGTCATTGAATGAGTCGACAAAAAGTCATTTAAAGTAATGTTTTCAAAGCCTTTCGTCTCTTTTGGTCTCTTTTTGTGTTATTTTCTTTACGTAAGTCTTGTTTCCATTGTCTCAAACACTGATTCCATTGGTCTTAAGGCCACTAATGGCAGCATTCTTGGGCCAACACTTCTCGACCTTCAGCGCTTGTACGGCACGTCCTTTGAGTCCATCTCTCTCGTCGTCGTCGTCAACAAATTGGCCCAAACTGTCGGCGCTCTCAGTAATTATTGACATAAGCATTGATTGCATTCCTCTCTCAACACATCTCTCTCTCCATAACAAAGACGGACTCTATTTACACCTCATTCCCCGACAGATCGCTTTTGGCCTATCGTTAGCAGTGGTCGCGCTTTCAATGGCTTTCGTTCCCTTTTGTGCTTCACTGGAACTGCTCTTCGTCGACACCATCGCCAATGGATTGGCCAGCGGTGCCATCGAAGCCTCCGTTGACGTCTGGATCGTTGAAATGTGGGGCCAAAAGTGTGGTCCTTACGTACAGGCGCTTCACTTCTTGTACGGCTTCGGAACCGTTGTCTGTCCACTACTCGTGACGCCATTCCTCTCATCGGACGCCATCTTTGTGCCGTTCCTTCTCTGCGCGGTTCCAATGTTTTTGTCGGCACTTCTTTTGGTCGTTCTTTACTATTGGCCAAAATTTAGATACACTTCTCCGACAACGACAACAACAACGAAGACGTCATTCAATCCGAAGAATGTCTGCAGAGGTCTTATGGCTGAACTCGTCCACCAATTGATGCCCTCTCGAGCCATTCTCGCTGTTGTCCTCTTCTGTGGAACACTTCTAGCGCTCACCAGTGCTATGGAAACCCTGACTTGGAATTACTTTCCATCGTTCGCGCGATTATCGCCTACACGTGTCGACGAAGAACGCGCGGCTCTAATGACCACAAGTAATGCCATTTCATTCACCGCCTGTCGCGCCCTCTGTATTCCAATCGCCCGTTACGTACGTCCGGCGCCAATGATCGCCGTCGGTCTGTCTGTTGTCATCTTAGGACAACTACTACTTCTAGTGTCGGAGGGGGGGTGGATGTGGGCGGGCAGTGTTGTGATGGGGGCGGGCATTGGGCCCGTCATTGGCGCCACCTATCATATGGTAGAGGAGGTGACGCCCGTCACAAACCTTATGGGCGTTGTCTTCACGTTGATGGGCGGCACCCTCTCGACTGTGGCGCCTCTATTGGTCGGCCTCATTGTGGAGGAGTGGCCACTCGTCTACGTCATCGTCAACCTCTTGGCCGCCCTCTCGGGGCTGGCATTAGTGGCGGGCATTCAGACCGTGATCTGGCGCCACATCCGACGCGCGGACGACAACAACGCTCTCAATGTTCGCGCGTTTTATTAAATTTGAAAAAAAAGTTTTTTGTGAATAACTTTTCGACAACAAAGACGTGAATCGCGAGCGCCTGTAAAGCCATTTGAGCCCAGAGTAGAAGAGACAAAGTCTTGAGTGAAATCTCGTGACTCGCGTCCACTTCTCGTGAGTCCAAACACGTGTTGTGGGCGGAGTTGAGAGCGCGTCGAACCCAGAGATCAAAGAGATTTGCCGAATGAAGGCGTGAAATGTCAGCGTTTATACGCGCGCGAAGACGTCTGTCCACTGTGTGACGCGAGAGGCCGAGTGCACGTGGCGTCCAATGCACGCGCTCTTCACTGATGTGAAGACTGGGAGGACTGGGATGTGTTGTACAGACATTCATAGCCAACATTCGGAGCCGTATTTCAGAGCTAATGAACGCCAGTCGTCGCTGAGAGAGGGCGCTGACGGTCTCGGATGAGACGAACTCTCGTTCCGGCATTTGAACCATTCGGCGACCGATAGCGCGCTCCACGGGATCCGAGTCGTTGGCCGTGACCGCCATCTGAAGACATGGGGTCAGAGAGAGAGAGAGAAGTTAAAGACTGACCAGAAATCTGTGGCCACCGATAGTGCCGACGAATGAGACGGGAAGACAACTATCTATTTGTGACAATTGGCGAAGAGTTTGGATGAGATTCGAGTCTTTAATGACAATGAGATTAACGCCAATCATAGAAGTGAGACATTGGGTGACAAAGAAGACAAACGCCATGAGAAGAGCGCCAGAAGTACGTCTTTGGGCGAACACTGGCGGCCACTGCGAGGCTATGGAGAGATATAATGGAGTGATAGGAAAGAAGTGAAGGAATTGACAGACATTTGGAGAGAAGGCGTTCGAAGAAAAAGAGAAAACAATTTGAAAGACTTTTTGTGCCGTGAAGTCGATCTGTGGCCACAAGAAGTGCAAAGAGGATGACAAGAGTGGCCAAAGAGAAGAGCCATACGATTGTTGAGAAACACTGTCCAAAAGTGAGTGGAGTTGTGGCCGAGGAAGAGGTGGACGACGACTTGGCGCTCAATATTGCCGTTTCGTCGAACATAAGAGCCGACGAAAAGTCCATTATTTGAAAGCGAGTCCAAGACATGAGCGGCGGTCCGAGCATTAGGTCTGCCTCTTGTCGATGGATGGCGCCACTCATACCCGTCCACGAACCGTTGGCCAGGGGTACGCCCAGATTACCCGCGTGACCTCTGACCTCATAGGAGGTGTTGTGACGATCGAAGAGTGCGCTCAAGAGATGACCCATAACTCCAGCGACGCGAACGCCACCTGACGGCGACGAAGAGGGCAGAAGACGGCAAATGGGACTCCACTAGAGAGGGGAGGGGGTGGGGGTTAGAGGGGGTGAAGACAACAAGGAGATGACCACAAGAAGGACTCACGTGATGGGCGACGACACGAATCATTGGGAATGAATGAATGAGAGCACCGGTATGTATGAGAGACGCAATAGACGTATGGAAATGAAGTGATTTGTGATTCAAATGAACGACAATTCAATTGCAAAGCACTTATCGATTGAGTCATTAAACTGAAAATGTGTTCAAAACAGTTGTCTATAAGAGTATAAAAACTATAAAAACCACAAACACTGGCCTCCCGTTCCCAAACACATACACACACTGTCTCTCAATCTCTCTCTCTCTATCTCTCAATATCTTTGCAGAAGTTATGAACAGAAGAACAAAGTTCTGTCCGCTTGTGATGAGCGCAGTGTTGGTCGCAGTCGTTGTCTCTCAGTCTATGGCAACCAAAACAACGACAACTTTGGATCAATTCGCAGATCTCGTCCAAGACTATCGCCATGAGTTGGATGTGATGGTCGAAGAGAAGAAGAATGGACACAACGCCACCACTGGCGCCCGAATCAGCGGTTCTTCGTCTTCTCCAATGACGACATGGCCTCAAAAGACTCCGTATTATATCAATCATCAGTCAGTTATTGACGAATGTGTTTGGAATGCATTACAGAGTCTTCGAGTCATTTGGTATGAGTTCTCGACATTCCTTTCGGTGGCACAGGGAGCCACTCCCACCATAGCCACGGATCTGGTTGTGTCGCAGATATGGAACAAATACTTTTTGGCTCCCAATTCAGCCTTCAATACATTTCTATCGATTGTGACTCAAATGATATATATTTTAGACGTTTATTACTTGAACTATATTTCCCAAAAACCATAACTTTTTTCACAATAAAAACTCTTTTTTCTGTTTAAATATTTTCTGTAATACTTATTATTCATTGGGGGTGTGTGGGGGGGGGGGTGCATGTGGGGCGTGTACACACACACACACACACAGAGAGCGTGAAATAGAGGACAGTGAAAAATAGGAGGCGTTTGACGAATGTTGAACTCAATTAAGATTTGAAATAAAAACGATTAAAAAAATATTTGTTTCAAAAAACACTTGTTTTTGGCGTTTATTGCGATATAAAAGACAAGACTTTCAACGAAAAGGGCTTTCATTTGAAACAATGAATTCATTGAAAACACTGTTTATTGTGACAACTCTTGTGGCCGTCGGGAGCGCTGAAGACGACCCCCGAGTGCTCAACAGTTCACAAATCAATGCTATTTTGTCAGCCAATGGTATCCAACTTCAACTCAACAACCATTCCATAGCCGCCGCCATTCCAGACCCCGGGCGCTATGGATGGGGAGGCGCTCCATGGCCAGAGCCGACGACTGCGGCGCCGACTCTTTCCGATGACTTCGTGTCAATTGTTTTGATAACTATTCAGACGTGGAATCTATTTATTCCTACACTTCAGGGAGTGGTCAATAGGTTCGCCACTTGTGCTGGTCTTGTGGGCCCTGAAGTATATTTGGGTCGCTTTTGGTCTCAATTCATGTCTCCCGAATCGAATCCAATGACAGCGATGGCGGAAGTGCTGACACAAGCCATCGCAGAGTTGGCCGGATATTCGGCTAACGTTTTAGGCATTACTGTCAGCACTCAATAAAAAATACATTTTTTTTGAATTCAATTAAACTTTTCATTCATTTTAATTCACTTTCTTTGGATCTTTGGTTGTCGTAAAGTACGCGCGTCTGAAGAAGTGCGCGAAGAGAATAAAGTACGAAAAGTACATAACTATTCCCGCATAAAGTGTCGAATAAGAGATGGCGCAGACATTCGACGACCATTTGGCTCGCAATGCATATACCGTTACATACGTTCCTAACGCCATCTGTAGGATCTGTGCGCTCGTTATACACATGGCCACACCTCTTGGCACCCGTAGGCCCAGTGCTCTCAGTGCATAATACGAGTACATGAGTGCGTGAACCATATAATTCATGTCTATATACCATCGCCCGGCGCTCGCCTCATCTGCATAGCTATACCACGTGAACAAGAGGACAGTTATGTGATGATACCAATGGAGGAAAAGGAGGCGTTGTTTCCGAAGAACTATAAACACTGTGTCTCCCAATTCGGGCGCTTTGGACAGTATGAACATCCATGTCCAAAAGGAACTGACACTGACTTCAGTGTGAAAGCTATTACTGCAAACACTGTGACCGAAGCCAAAGGTCCGGATCACGTGAACCAGTTCTGGAAGTGTTCTGCGAAGAGAGACAACACTCAGACCAATGACTGACCAGTGGTTGAGAACCACTTCTACTGACCTGAGAGTCCCGACGATAGAGAAGAGCGCGAGAGAGAGATTCCAGAGAATGAGTGGTTTCCGAAGTCTATAGGGTTTACGAGAAGACATCAGATGTTGTCCACCGAAGACGACAATAAGATAGCCGGCGATCCAGTAGTAGGCCGTCTGCCAGTTCCGGGACATCCACTGCGATGGCGGCCTATAGTCAAAGTCGGCCTCAAAGCCAAACACATAGCTATAGTTGGGAGAGAAGGGGTTGAGAGCCGACGACAACGACGAAGACATGTCTGTCTGTCTGTCTGTCGACGAGACGACGAGTGAGACGACAGTCGGACGAAAGTCACGCCATTCGCCGTCGAATGAGCTCTTGTCGTCACGTGCTCTGTGTTGGCGTCAGCGCACGTCACCCACAGTCGAGCCCAGGTTTGCGCTATGACTGCCGTTGAGTGCAGTGAATGCGTCCATACATACAGTGCTGTGACTGTAGAGTCAGTGCTGCGACGGAGGCCTTGACTGCCATTGGCTGACGATTGTGTGAAGCGATTCGATTGTCAGACTCTTATCGATTGGGAGGAAAGGGGGGGTCTGTGCCCCCCGACCCAACCCCACCCCTCCCTAACCCGTGGGAAACAATTATTATCGCATTTAATAATAACATAAAAATTAATGTTTTATTTGTTTTATAATTAAATGACTTTATTATCAATGAGTGACTGAAAGGTATGGCACGAGTCGTACGGTCTGTAAGTGTTTGTCTGTCTGTCTGTTAGTGTCTGACCTCTCGGGCCAGACAACAGGCGGACACAACGATGAGGAGTTGGATGAGGACGAGGGCTATACACACTCCCCCCAAACCCCCTAACCATCCACTGATGGTGTCCTTAATCTTCGCCACACATCCAGTATTGAGCGTCACGTTAGACGCATCACAGGTGGCGCTGGCGTTGTCTTTGAATGACTGCTCACAACAGGAGGCGGGAATGGCGTCCGGAGGGAACGACTCTTTGCCAGTAGTTCCGCAACACTTGAAGTTGCTTTGGATCTCTTGAATGACTCGATTGACGTCGTCTTCGCCCGTCTTCGAGAACTTTTTGAATTCGTCTTCAATGCCCTTTTTGACGGCAGTGTCGAGCTGTGGGAGGAAAGGGATGTTAGACATGAAGACACACAACTTCTCACTTCTGTACCTCATTCTTGTTCTTGAGTGCAAAGTAGGCGCCAACGCATTGCATGACCACAAGAATGAGAACAACCCCTCCATAGGTCGATAGCATACATGCGTTCTGTTTGAGAGCACCACAACAGCCGAGGAATGCGATGAAGAAGATGACAAAGCCTGCGATGAGGACAGTAATGGCACCCGTTTTCATGCCTTTGTCCACAACTGCATTCAAATCTCCAGAGAATGACATGATTTTGAAGCCGAGCCAAAGGATGACAGCGCCCAACAGCTGACACACAGACAAACAGATGGTAAGACTTGATATGGACTTAAGAGACAACTCACGAGCCATAGGACGTTGAAGAGGAAGAGCAGATACTTGATGAGAGTGGCGCCACAAGAGATACCCATTTCTTGTTTTGGATGTTTGTCTTGAGTTTGGTTTTGGTCTTTGGATCAAAGTTGTGGTGAAAGTAAGGCACAGACAGAGAGAGAGAGAAATGGTTTGAAAGCAAACAATAGTTGAGTTTTATTGCGATTAACGACTAATGCGTTGAAAGGCGTACGAGTTGTGCATCCTATTCACGAATGACAGTCAAAGGGCGTAACTCTGACGCATGGAAGGCAAGCAGTGGCGCCCTTTTGGCAGTGGAATGCGTTCAGCGATAAACAAGTGTTTGACTAAAACATTGAATAATAGCTTATCTGTTATTTGAATAAAGCCTGACATTTAAGGCATTTATTAGTGAGTCATTGCTTTGCTTTGATTACAGTTTCAATGCTTTTGAGCAATAAATTGCTTTTCATTCGAATCAGAAATACTTTTTTTATTGACATTAGAGTTGAGGCCATCCGTAGACAACGTTACGGATGGGAAGGAATTGAATTGCAATTCAATGACTCGTAAAATGAGTTTTAAATAAACAAAACTTTTTTATGAGTTATAAAATAAAAACATAAATCAAGTCATAAAAGGGTTTTATTGCAATTGAGAGCACCTGTGCTTTGACTTTGCCTTTGCTTTGAGAGACGAATGTTTGAACAGAAAAAAGGGATCAATAGTTGCCATAGAGACGGGAGGGGGAGGGGGTCGGAGGTGTCGGATGGCGCCCTCTGTCGCCACCACTCTCTCACTCTCTCTCGTGGCCTCATTCGCGAGCGAGCGGTCAGTTGTCGGACGTTGTCGTCGTCAATGTTGTGATACCTGTGCCCGTAGTCATGGCAACACAACAACACAACAGAGACACAACTCTTCCCAAACCTCAGTCTCATTCCAAAGGCTGTCAGCGATGGATGACTTCCAGTACTTCCAGACGACAACAGCTGCACAACAGCTCCGATTGGCCGAACCGGACCTCTTCGGGGCCACACTTAATGTGTCGGCGCACGAGATAGCAATGTTGGTGCGCCATCTGGAGACAGTGGGCGCCTCCAAGAGGTTGGAAGCGTTGAAAGCGTTGCGAAAAGTACTGAAAAAAGCTCACAATTGTCTGCCGTCTGTCGCGCGCGACCACTGTTTCCAAGTCGTCGGCGAACTCATCGCCGAAGACACCGAACGACCGCTCGTTCTCTGCGAATGTCTTTGGCTCGTAGTGGACGTCCTTCCATCGCTGGGTGGCCACAGTGTGGACGCGTGCGTGACTCCACTGCTCCCGCACGTGGTCTCAGCGCTCGGCAGTGAGAGCGCAGACGTCCGTCGAGCGGCCCTTCGACTGATTCACGTCTTCACGAGATATACTTTGAATCTTCAAAAGTGTCTCAAAAGTTTGGTTCGTTTCGGTTTGGAGACGAAAGGTGGCGCTCAAAAGGGTGTCGTTCTCGCCCTCCCTCTCCTTCTCACCGAAGAGTTGTCACGTGAGAACCTGTTTGTGTTGGCCGACAGCTTAGGCCGAGTGTTGGTCAGCGCAGACACGGATCTCTTTTACGCTGTATTTCTCGCTCTACAAAGACTTCATTCAGTTGTGGGAAACGAAACGTTCGGTCGATATCTCGACGCTATGGACACCGAAGCGCGAGAACTCTATCGCTCTGTGCTTTCGCGCAATCCTTCCGTCACTGACTCTACGGGTGAGTCGAGTCTCGAGTGTATTGTTGTCTATATATGTGTTATATCTGTTGTCTCTCTGTCTCTGCGCAGACGCAAAAGAGGACACACTTCTGGAGCCGATGTCCAGTCAGTCAGTGGTGTCTAAAGAGAATAAAAGCCATAAAACGGTTTCCATAAGAGTTGATCCCAAGACGATGACGAGTGACGACACAGAAGACGACACACAATCACAGTCAGAGTACATCCCGGCGCTCAAGTTTGGTCTCGTGCCAATAGGTCTCATACTTTCGGCAATGAGTTCTCACGTCTCGGATGAGAGACTGGAAGCACTTCAGGCCATTCTTCAGCTCGTGAGAGACGCGCCACACAAGCGCCTGACACTACTGGTGCCACACGTGGACTCATTTCTGGACTTTATTTCTTTACATCTTCTCTCCGAACAAAACAATTTCAAAATAACTCTTTTCGCGCTCGACATCATTGAGACAGTTGTGGAGAGATTGGGTTCAGCGGTGGCGCCATTCGTGGCCACTGTTGTCAACACTCTTTTGCCGCGTTTGGGTTAGACTTATATATAGTATTAGTTCTGAAGTTCTAATTATGTGTCAAAAAACAGGTGACGGAAGAACTGTTGTCAGAGATTCTGTGGTCAGAGTTTGTCATCAACTCATGTACTCATATCCACCACAAGACATATTGGATCAGCTGTTGGCCTCTCGACCATCGAAGAGCGCTCGTGTCCGCGAAGAAGTGGTCAATAGAGTGACGGCCGCTGTCCTCACTTTTCCCAGAACTGACTTTAATTTACCGAAACTTTGCTTTGGTTTAGCGCCACTTCTGGCCGACAGGAGTCGCTCCGTTCGTTTGGCTTCGTTGGAGTCAATGGCAGTCATAGCTCAAGCTCTGGGACCACAAAAGTTGTCTCCACTTATGGCTGCCGTCGAAGCCGTCGAAAGCACTTGTTTTGGAAGTGATGGCAGTCTTGTGGCCGCACTTAAGGCACGTCTGGCGCGTCGTTCACTCCCGCGATGTGCAGCCGACGGAACCGTTCGCTATGTGTTGAATATTTCTGGTCAACAGAATCAATGGTTCGGCGGAGGAATGGATGCAGATCTCCAATGGATTCTTATGGCCACAAATGGCGGACAAAATAGTTGTTCTTCTTCTTCAAAGCCGGCCAATGGCGGACATCATTTGGCGGCCATTCCCTACGACAGGAGACGGGGGGCGGGGCTTATGGACAACAATAACGACAATAGTGTAGACATTGTGGCGGAAATGGTTCGCCGGAAGTCTATGGCTGAGACTAATATCGACAAACTGTTGACTTCGGGCGCAGTGGAAGACATGGACGAAAGGAATGGAATGGAAGCGATGGAACGTTCGTTCTTAGAAGGAGAGGAAGGGGTGGAAGGAGTGGACAGACGTTGGAGTGAAGAAAGCAGTGCTTCGAGTGAGTTGTGAACAGAACTCAGAGTTTTTCATGTGTTTTATGCTATGACTATAGGTCTGGAAGTCTGGAGACAATACTTCAGTCAATTTCGCCGTCAATTGGCTTCAGTGGCGTTCAATGCGGACACAAATGGAGACTCAGGTGAGAGAAAGAGAGCGAAAGTCAACGGACTATCGATTGTTTGAGAGATTTGAATGTTTTATAAAAGTGGGCCAAAAGAGTGTAGTCATGAGTGCAGAGCACGTGATCATTGCAGATGAGCCAACATTATGGGGTCAATGACCCGATTCTATGATAATCCCATTGACCACAGCTGTTGTCATAGAAACTTACTGTAAGTGTGTTTTATCTACAGAGACAGTAGTTGTGGGAGCGGACGACAGTGGGCGCCGCCGGCGATCACTTCATCTTCCACTTCCACTTCCGGTTCAGTCGTTTGTGTCGGCGCAGGACATCTCGGCCGATGAGTTCCGGCCCTCTTCGCCACAACAGTCTTCATCGGCGCCGTCGACGGCCAGCGCAGACATTCAGTACTTTCCTCCACAGCATATGTCGTCGTCTGTGGAACAGGTTAGGACAGGGAGGAAAGGCTTTTGGTTTTCTCTGACTTTTTTATACTTCTTTCAACGAAAAGGTTGACAAACAACCCTTTGAGCCCCAATTGGAGCGATCGATGTCTTTGCCATCGATAGCACAACCGGAAGAGGATGAGATGGAGATGGAAAGGGGGCGGATGTGGGCGTGTGAAGAGGAGCCAAAAGAGGGCGTCGAAGAGTGAGTGTTAAAGTCATTGACCTTTGAATTGATTTTTTAAACAAAAAACAGATTAAAAAGAAATTCAAATTTAAGTCATATCGAAGACAATAAAACTCCAGTTCCCACTTTGGCGGCACCAGATGGGCACCGGGACCATCAACAGCACAAGGAGGACCACAAGGACAACGCCCCCTCTCGAGAACCCCCGGCACTGAGCGTTCAGGAGGCGTCGCCCTTACGTCGGAGAACCTCTTCGCCGCCGGAACCGGAAAGACGTCCCTCAATGGTGAGACAATATGTGAGCTATTGTTTGGTGTTAACAACGTCTTTAGTCTGTCGAACGTTTGGACGTTTGGACACAAAAGGACGAAACGTTGAGTTCTGAGACGACGTCCGACGACAGGACTCCTCGAGTCGTGACTCAAGCCGTGCGCCGAAAGAGGGCGCAGCCGTTGGGCCGACAGTCTCGCAGCCAATCGCCGCAAAACAGACGAAGACCTTCGCGTCCACCGCAACACATCTACATCAAGACGACGCCCGCCATTCCCGCCAACGCCAACATTCGGCACATTCTCGGCAATGTGGCCAAAACGGAGGGCCCCTTCGATAACCCCCCGGAGGCGATGAGGGCGGCGCTAATGGCTCTGACGGACGACGCGTGGTAAGTGTTGATTGGTTGAGGGCGTGTCTTATGCATGTCATTGTGTCCAATGAGAGACAATGTTTGACTCGTTTTATAGGACAACAAAAGTGGAGGGAATGCTAGCCGTGACCCGATTGGCCACATTCCACGCGCACACTCTTCTCAAAGATCAACATCAAGTGGTGCGCCATCTCGTGGCCGAAGTCAAGAATCTTCGTTCCACTGTTTCCCGTTCCGCCATCTTTACAATTGGCGAACTCTTTGCGCGTCTGAAGACACAAATAGAGCCAGAAATGGATGCAATGGTTAGTTGTCTTCTGCACAAAGCGGGCGAAAATGTCGTCTTTATTCGCGAAGACATTGACCGCGCGCTCACTAATTGTGTGGAAGAGATGCCACAGACGAGGGCGGCCTTAGCACTGATAGGGGGCGGAGCCACGTATGTATAGGGGTGGGGCGTGGCCTCTTCTCTAAACTCCTCCCTCTCTTCACTCTCAGCCATAGAAACACTTTCGTTCGCAAGACTTCCGCAAACTTTTTGTCACAACTCGTGGACAGAATGGGTCCAAACAAGTGTCTGTTGGGTCCGCGCGATATCGGCGAACATCTTCTTCCGACGGCCGCGCGCTTCGTTCAGGACCAGTCGCCTCACACGCGCTTCTTTGGCCGCAAGATATTCGCCGTTCTTATGGCTCACAACGCGTTCGAGAAGTTGTTGCGAAAGCACGTGACGCCCGGCACCTACCGAAACATTGTGGGCATTCTGGAGTCCATAAAACGTCGGGTGCGTTGAGAAGAGAGAGAGAGTGTTCTAAAAGTTCTAAAAAGTTTTTTCATTCATTTTCAGGGCATTGGAGACAGACCTCAAGACTTGTCTTCTTCTCCGCCGTTGAGGTCAACGCCCGCCGAAGACCCGAAACCATGATCTCATGGCTACTATCGCACGAGCTTTGGGAATGAGCTTCACAGGGGGTCAGAGCCATAGAAAGGGTGTCTTTTGGGAACTCTTTGGCCAACTCTCAACTACTGTTACGATTATTATGTTTCGCAAAATGTCTTTGAATTTCGTAACGTCTTATATGAATAAAATTGATTTCAAGGCTTTGTTTACATTTTCGAGTCATTGTATGCACTCAACCGTTGGCGACGATTCGGTCCCTTTTGTCCAGTCATTGCCATAGCGTTTGTGAGCACAAAAGGGGCCGAACGTCAGAGTGAGAAAGTTGAAAGAGTTAGGAATGTATGGAATGTTGGAAATGGAGTTCAAAACAAATACTTTTTGAAATGAAAACAAAACCAATGAATAAATGGTTTCTTTGGAAGCGATGCTGAAGAAGAAGGACCACAAGAGTCGGCCACTGGATGGCGTCACAGGCAAATACATCAAAAAGGATAATCCCCCTGAGATCCCGAGTGAGTGCCCCCTATGTTGTGGCCATTGTCTCAATGCATGTCTTCTTCGTAGTCATCAATGTCTGGACGACAACCAATCGCCAGAAGAGCTCTTCTTCTCGGACCACGTGTTCCGGCTCTCAAGCCCTCGGAATCGACTGCTATGACCCCCACTCCAACCCCTCCTTTCCCAAGACTCTCACCCAAAAGTGTCTGAAGGGCGCTCGAGGGTCTCAGGGCCACCCCCTGGGCTTCACTCCCCGCCGTTTTGCCCCCAAACACGTGTTCATCGCCAACACATCCATCGCTTCCACGCCCTCCTCTTCCACGTCATCGCTCTCTCTGTCCAATCAGAGCACTCAATGGCCAACAACTGGTCCGCCGAATGTCGTCCAAATCGCCGCCAATAAGGTCTGGATATCTCAGCCGACGCTTCCGACCACTCATATTGGCGTCACTTCCGGCCACACCATTCGCTCGATGGTCAACCTCTCGGGCGGTCGACTGTCTTCTGTCACGTGTCAGGTGTCGTCTCCTGTCGTCTTCTGTCGTCCTCTCTCTCTCTAATGCCTTCTCTTTCTGTGCAGAACTCAGACACCGGAAGCAACTCATCACTGCCTCCCCCACCGCAACCCCCCTACCCGTTGACGACGAGCGCGTCCGCGGGTCCCGCCTTCGTGGCCACGGGTGGCGATGAGTTGGAACAACGCGTCAACAAAAGTCATTCTTCGGACGCCATTCAGTTATATCGCAAGCAATGCTGTCGTCCGGAGTCGTCGTCGTTGTCGTCGCTGTCGTCAGAGCCGTCGTATCAAAACATTGCTTTTCATAACCTCTTGTTGTCTGGACTGACGTCACAACAGTCCAGAGCCCACTCACCACAACAACATCAGCGCCTCCTATACGCCGCCACCCATGACAGTCAGGAGGCGTTACCACTGCCCCCCGGATGGACAGTGGACTTCACGTTGAGGGGGCGGAAGTACTTCGTGGACCACAACACAAAGACCACCCATTGGTCACATCCTCTCGAGTCTGAGGGACTGCCGACGGGTTGGGAACGCATTGCGAGCGCCGATCACGGCGTCTATTATGTCAAGTAATGAACGAAAGAAATGAACAAAACTTTGACTCAATTTCTTATATGATTTCTAGTCATATAACGCGCGTAACACAACTCGAACATCCCTGTGCCACACAGTATGGACATCACGTGACCAGTGGTCAACAACACAAGTCCATTGGCGACCTTCCGGTGCCTCCACAGCCGGAACAGTGGGCTTCCGGTCACTCTATAGTTCCGGCAAATCCTTATCTCACGGAAGAGATTCCTCATTGGCTTTACATCTACTCTAAGGCTCCGCCAGAACTCGACCACAAACTAAAGGCAAGTCACGTGTCATTGCACTGTCAACACTAACCCCCCCTTCAGTGGGAACTATTTCGTGTTCCAGAACTGGACTGCTTTCAAGCGATGCTTAATCGCCTCTATCGGACAGATATGGAACAACTCGTCCTCTCTTTCGAACACATTCGCGCCGCTCTTCAGCTCGAGATCGACAGAAGATCTGAATTGTTGTGAAATTTGAAAATTTATTTATTTATGATTTGTTATTCTCGCGAATCAGCTGTTGATGAAAACGGCGTTTAAGTCCAGTCAAGACATCCAATACTGAAAGCAATCTCTTGAGTGTCGGCTAAAAGAAGAGAAGAAGAGATGAAAAAACTGGTCAAAGAGAGAGAGGACTGACCCGCGCGTTCATCACCGCCAGTTCCTCCCGGTGCAGCTCAAGTATGGCGTGAATGAGCGCCAGTTCACGCGACGGTTCCTCCACGTGTTGGCCGGGCACGTGTTGGACGGGCGGCGCTTCCGTTTGACTGTTAGACAATTTGTCGACAAATGAAATCATTTTTGACTTATTTTTCAAAACAAATGGATTCACGACTTCCATCCACGGCTCCTATGGTTAGACAATATGAGACAATATAAGAGTAATGAAAGACAAGACAAGAACTCACAGTCTTGGCGGTGGGCGGGGGCTCAAAACGGTCGGCGCTAATGAATATAGACTTTCAAAGAGAGAGAGAAAGAGTTGAATAAACTCTGAATTCATTGATATTTAACTCACTTTTGATCCGAATTCCAATAAATTCGACAAATTTTGTAAACTTTTTGCCAAAAGAATTAAATTTCTTGAACTGATTTCTGAAGGAATTTCTTCATCAATGAGACCAAAGTTTCGTGGATTAAGAATCGCAGGACAGAGGAGGCGTTGAAATACGAACCTAAGAGAGAGGAGGCGGGGGTTGGGGGGG
>JAQIXR010000303.1:0-33916 GCA_034700825.1 Quadroppia sp. Gr-Ori-00064 | reverse complement strand
GTCATTTATTGTTGAAATAGTCATTTATAGTCAAAATAAAACTTCGCTTAAAGTGACCCTCAATACATGATCGGTCGCCCCCCGAACTCCTGTGGCCGGGCTATGAACCGGCAAAATAGTCATAATGACTAAGATTCAATGCCTTAATTATTATTATTATTATTCAAAACACAAATATGATATGAGATATACTTTGCACTCACTTTCAATGTATCACTTAATTTGCATTTTAAATATCAAACCATACTTTCCTCTAATATTAATACTGAATCGAAATTTTCATTTTTATTTTGAGCCTCGAATATATGGCTCAAAAAAATCATAAATTCAGTGAATAATTTTTTGCCCATATATTCGAGGCATAAATTACTCGTTATATTGCCTTTAGTTGTCATTTACGAGACATGATATTTGGAGCCAAAAATATATACTTTAATTATGCGATGCTATCTATACATCCATTGCCTGTTTGTGGTGTTTCTCTTGAGATTACACTTCTGTTAAGCTTTTTTGTTAACTCTTAGCTCTTCTTTGAAGATCTGTGCCGATGGTTGAGTCACACAATGAGAGGTTATTATTTAATACAACCCATACCCGTGCTCTCTATGAAACAGTACTTTCCCGTTCATCATTTGATAATCACATTCACATGTTATTTGCTATTCGAGAGACGCCTTAAAAAACTTGTTTTTCAGTTTTAAAGAGGAATTACATTTTTTTTGCGAAAAATACAAACATAAAAAATATGTAAATTCAATTGAAATCATTGAACAGTTTTGATGTTATAATCAGTGATTGTGTTCAACGAAAAATGGTTTTTCATTTTTCATTCATTTCCTCGAAACAAAAGACGAGAAAAAAAATGTTTGAATTTTTTTTTTGTAGCAAATGATAAATGAAAATAATGTGCAGAATATTTTTGTGCTCGATATGAATGCATGGCTATTATATGACCAGGGTGGGATCGATGCTTATCGTTAACAAGGCCACTTTGACTGATTATTCTTTAAAGCAAAACATTATATGAATTTAAAATGCATTTTATTATATATTTAATGACTATTTTCAATAATGAATACCGTATTTGAGGGCAGATTTGGGGCTCTATTTTGTAATACTTTCCTCAAAATGAGTTTTAAATCATTCATATCCTGAACACAAATAAATATTATATCAAAAATGATTGCGATTTTTGTTTAGAGTCGACGAAAAAATATATAAAATGTTTATAAAACAAACTGAACGACAGTTTCATTTGAATACGGGTTTTTGAATTGAGTTTTTGAAAAATCAAAATAAATTTTGAATGAATGACAAAATAAACGCTGAATTCAAATGAATGTATAAATAATGTATAAATAATTCAATGCTTGAAAAATATTGTGTATAAGTTTTGAGGCTTTTGTCTCCAAAACGAAATCCTAAGCGAAATTGACTGTAAAAATAACATTGAATATATAGTGAATGAAAAGCCCTAAGAATATAAGCGCTGATATGTGTCTGAATATTTAATACGAGAGCAAAAGAAATGATTAAATACTAGCCCTTAAATCCAGTGATGAATTACATCAAAAAATTTTGGCGAAAAATTTAACGAAAATTTTTTCTGAACAAAAATAAATAATTTGTAAGAGATTTATGTGAAACCGAAAACCAAAAGCCCCTGTAATTATAATTACTGTATTCAATGACAGCCCCATAACTGATAGTAATAAAGCAAACCAGTAGTGAATTATAGCACAGACTAGAAGTGAATTCCATATATTGTTCGCTTCAATAGATATAATGGTTATTATAAACAGAAAGAAATGTTATAAACATTTTTGCACCAAAAAAGAAGAAAAACTTTATTTCAAATGAAGACATATATTCTGTTTTTATCACATGAGATGTGTTTGAATTGAATTCGATAAAGAGTTACATTTTAATGGAAATGCCATCACATTTGAGTGTCTGTGTATATGTGTTGGTGTCGACAGCTTTTCCTACTCTCATAACAATGTTTTTTTTTGTGAGAAAAAAAAGTTATTTTCAAAACGCTTTCGTTGAGTTCAATACTGAATGAAGAAAAACGAATTCCTCATATGTTATGGCCTTTTGGTTCCGATGCTCACAAAACAAGGAATTTCTTTGGTTTACATAAAACATTTCAGTTTAAATATACCCCTTAAATATGAAGTAAAACTATTTGAAAATGAGTTGAGATGTTTAGCACAGAGTAATAACTCATTTGAATTGAGTGATTGGGAGCACAGGGAGATTGAAGGCACCGGAATAAACCGTTTATTATGATATGCAAACTGTTTTTTAAAGAGTGTATTGTATTGTAAGTTATGCTTATTTTTGGCTTTTGGTCTGAATTACTAAACAATTGCAGGCATCGACCCATCGATCGATCCGTTCATAAGTTAATAATAAGACTTTTGTATATAAGACAAGGACTGGTATATAAGACAAGGACTGGTACTTAAGTCACAGTCGTTTCATTTGATTTTGCAATGTCTGTGCCATTGATTGCCATCCCTTTAATACATGTCTGAGAATTGAATTAATAGTTAATCCTATCGTTGAATGCATTTAACATTTGATGATTCAATTCAATAAATGAGTCTTTGCTTCAATACTCGAATTTGAAGACATTTTTCATCATATTTTTATTGCAATTGATATTCTTCTGCTGTTTGTGGCCATCAATAACTTCAGTGTCGATAATCTTATGCACTGAAAGGTTGCGGACATTGAGGTTAAGGAAAAAATATATATAAAATGGGTTTAAAATCAAAAATGTTTTATGAGTTTAAAACTTTGAAATTTTTTTTTTTGTCAATTCATAAAACGTTTTAAAGGACTGGTGTCTGACTATCGCTGACTTATATACTTTGGAGGGACGGATGGGGTGAGTGCTCAGAGATATACTAGTATATCACAAGCTATAATCGGCTTTCCCTTCGACCAAATCCTAGCATTATATCAACCATTGATGTAATACTGTTTTTAGAGTTATTTTTATCAACATTTTTTTGCCTACCATTGCGTGCATCCCATACCCATTGGCGCTAATGCACAGCCACTCCATATGTGTCTATTAAGGCGTCGGTGAATAACAACGGACTCTTTACTCTTTATATGAAAATGTCATGCATTTGAATCCATTTTTTGTGATGCCTTTGAGCCAAACATTGATATCTTTGCTAAAAATCTTTGCATTCAATATACAATAATACAATAATAGACTCAAAGGTCATCGAAATGGCAGTCGAATAGCAATACATGAGATGAATATAAAACTCCATAAGCACTGAATCATTCATTTTTCGATTTGATTCTCGGTTTTTAATGTGTTTATTGTCGTCGCTGTGAATACATCATAAAGTCTGAGTCCTATTCTTATGACCGACACAAATGAATAGAGAAAACCATTGACCGAATGGCAATGCAATCCAATCGCAGATACCATTCATTGGCCATAACTTTGTATATAATGTTATATTTCATGTCATTTGTATTTTTGTCTGATTTTTGTTCACAGAATAATCTCTTAAATAATGTGTCCAAACGATAGCCATTCCGTCCATACATAGTAATACCGAAAGACAAACTCTATTTCATAGATCAGGCCATTGATTATGAGTGAAAAATACAAGAATTATCGTTAAGTCAAAACACAATCACTGATGCGCTTTAAGCCTATGTCCACGACATGTGAACTCAGATCTAATCTTATATTTCTCTTTCGATATTAGTTTTTATAACTTTTTCTCTCATCTGATGTCAAAGAGACTCTCTTTCTTAGGGATTATTGTTGGCCTTTCAGTAGTGGACTCGACTATAAACTAAGGCCTTTTATGACTGTGCCTGAGATAAGTTGTGACGTGATTCGATAGAGAGAGCGAGTCCATACCCAAAAATGCCATTCCCAATGCCTTTCCCAATGCCTTTCCTATGCTAATAAAGCGCATCACTCAAATGTCAATCCATTCAACAGTCCTTTAGCACTGGCATAAATCCCGGTGCCCATTGTGACGGGCGATTGTCAATGCAATTTGAATATGAATGCCTGAGCACCCATGGATTTCTCAAAATGTGTGTTCACTCACATATTGAATGCACTGCTAATGCATATAATGCTAACCAAATGGATATAAAAGACATGTTTATGTTATGCCTTTCCATCCCTTTCCAAACGCTATTCATTTTTGTGTGGCATTGAGTCCAAGGCGTCAGACAATCACTTGTCTATACACTGGCCGTTCTGTTCGGTTCAGCAGTCCTTATGGTCTACACAAATGCAATGCCTATTTCAAGTGCAGCCAAACCTATGTATTCATTGGTCAAACAAAACACAATATAAAGTATTTTTAACGACTCATCAATACTTTTATTGCGAGTCTTCTGCTTTAATATCTGTCCAACGCTTGGATCTCATGTCGGAAAGAGTGTCCGATTCGTTGTTATGTCAGAAGAAGTGAAAGGAATTCAATGAAATCACTGCCAAAAACTGTTAACAATTGAATTACATTAACAGTTGTGACACTTTTTTCCTCCTCTGCCATCACTTCAATAAATGGTCGATCAGTGGATACTATCCACGAAAATATGATACCAAACGAGCAGTTACTGTCTTTACCCATGAAAACACAACTGTTCCCTAAGTGTTGGGTCCAGTAATGCAAAAATGACTTTCAATATTCACATTTAATTGAATCAAAGCCTAACAATCAATGACATCATAGCCATTGCTATCGATATATAATTTCATTGATGGCTGAAAAACAGTATTCTTTGGACAACACATTTCGTACGGCTTTTATATATGATATGAATTGCATTGAAAAACATAAATCACGCGACGATTCGAGTCATTAAACACTGGAAAACTGTTTTGTTTGGCTTATTGTTGGGCACAAGAAATACATTATTATTACATAAAAATGTTCACAAAAAGTGATGAACAGAACAAACATTTCATATGTTGTTTACATCATAACCAGAATCACTGGCATTGACTCCGGATCTAAAATAAGACTTCAATTTTTCAATCGGACAGGAATTTCATACAACGCTAAGTCAGCAATGATTATAATTGAGGCAAACATTTGCGCAAAAAAAATATTCTCAGTTAAAAAAATAATATGAATAACAAAAAACAAGAATAAAATATATAAAAATAAATATATAATAATTCATTAAAAGCTTTGATTCGAAGTAATGATAAAAATGATAATTTTTGAGGAGTTCTACTAAATATAGCAACAGTTAAGTGACTAATAATAAAGGCTATCATTATTATCATAAATGAATTTTTATAAACAATTCTTGTATTGAAATATTATTTCCAACTGTTTTGTAATCACAAATATTTTGAAAGTTAATTATGTCTTCGTTTTTAATATGGTTTCAAATACACTGTATTTTGAAACGAAAAAATTGTTTATAATTTATATGCGAATGGATTTACAAATGAAATGCTGTTGTGATTGAAAAACAATATGGGATTCAGTTATAATGAGAAAATATATCCGAAAAAAACATGCAATTTGTTTACATTGAAAAATGGTCTCATTTTTAGTTCAATTATTTTTCCTATGAATTATGTATTAAATTTCATATCTCAACAAAAACTTTATTTTTAATATATATTTTTTGTGTTGTATTTATATAACACTCAGTCTTTTCATGCTTTTAAAAAAGTAGATAATATTGAGAATGCATTAAAAAAATTTTATGTTTCGCCAAACGTCTAGTCTTTCAGACTATTTGTAAAAAAGTTTTTACTATCAATAAATACAAAATATGCATCACTTGAATGGCATTCAATACCAGGCCTTAAAAAAAAATTTGACCAAAAAAAACGAACCTCTTCTCCACAAAATCATATAAAAGTATTGAATTCCCCCTTATTTTTTATAGTGAAATATTATCCCTTAAAAATATCGAGCGGAAAAAGTTTACATAAAAACGACATTTTTTAGTCCCTTTAGAACTAGAGGTTTAAATAATAAATAAAATGTTTGTTATTTTTGTTATAAAATTTAAACATAAAATCAAATAAATAAGAAAATAAGTCATGAAATAAAATATTGTATAAAAGGTTATAAAAACAAAGGGGTTTTTATGCAAAGAGTTGTAAATAATGAAATAGAAAAAAATGATTTCTATTTTTTATGTCAAAAACCATTTGAATATTCAGTGTGTTTTGTATATAATAAATACGATTCCCAATGGCATCATTAGACCCGATGCCTCACATTATATTGTTGAGCACCGGGTCTAACATTTGCCAAAAAGCCAAAGAACAACAAACAAAGCAATGCTATTATTAATATGATATTGAATGTGAAGTTAAAAATAAGTCAATTTTTTGCGAAACACAGTATTGTTATAACAAATAGCGATACACTGTATGTGCAAATTGGATAATCAACACTTTTTGGTTGAGCCCAACCCTCGCTCATACAGTGGAAACACTGTTCATTTTGTCGGTTCCCAATTTGATGGTTCACCTGCTCATCCATTTCTATGGTAACGATTCCGTTACACATTTTTATCATAGCTTTAGGTCTTCGCCAAAAATGTATATAATATTGAGTCGAAAATAAATACTTCAGAAAAAAAATATCAAAACTTTTTTTTCTCATTTTTTATTGAATTATTGATCAAAAAAAATACGAAAAACTAAGTTAAGAGACAGTAATACAAATGAAACAAAACCATAACATATAAGATATAAGCAATTATTTGTAATTCCAATGCTTTGCAAACAATCCATTAGTTGTGATATCGGATGAGAAGATGGATTGTGAAGAATATCATTACATTTGTTCCTTCGATTGGTTTTTGATATTTTCTTCACTCGTTTTGAGTAACACTTAATGTAAAAGACATACAAAATGAGACGAAATGTGTTTCTCTGTTATTATCGCAAACTATTCTTTAGATTAAAATAATTTTGTCGTTATATTAGTAGAAGAAATAAATGCTTTTATATTATATCATATCTAATATTAACGAACCCTTAGTTGAGAGGAAAGTGTTATTTACTGTATTGTGTGTATTTGAGATGCTCTCAGCGCTGGTGTTTTCAGGCTGTGCTCGACAGCAAAGTGGGCTTATTTTGTCAATGATTCTCATGAGAGTCCAAAATGATAGACAAAAATCAATTCTTTCATTACGTGTTTGAGAGTATGAGTTGATTATAAACAGTGGGACTGAATGGTATTGTATGGAAAAGGATGTGCGTGTGATTAGAGTGGAGTTTCCATATATATATCTGCCTGTCCTCCACTCTCATCATAGTATACATGGGGTTCACATAATAACTGGTTATGCTTTTGATTGAATCCGTCTTCAAAATTGAGGAACAGGTTGTTTTTAGCACTTCATACCTCTCCACTCGTATGCCATGCCATCAGAACTTGAATTTCATATTCAATTTAATCGAAAAGTAATTTTTTGATAAAAAATTTCTGCTTTGATTCACGAATTTTGATAACTTTTGGGCAAAGAAAATAATTTTATATAAAACTGTTGTTTATTTGGCGTTTCGGTTATGTGTTGAAAAGGCTATAAATTGCCTTTTGATCCGAGCCTTGAGAGCAATATCTGAACACTGTCTGACTCTTCTTATAAGACTTCAGCCATGAGTCGTGTTCTCTATATTAGTGAAAAATTTCTTTGATTTTTCTTCTCTGTGTTTGAGTCGAAACACTTGATAAATGTCTGGCAAAATATAAGCCAATACTAAAGACTCATTAATTGACTTTTTATGTATAAGAATTGTCTCCCAAACTATCGATTCAATGATGAGTGCCATCGAAATAGTGAGAGGAATGGCTGCTAAGGAGCAATGGATTCAGTGGTAGTCAAGAGTGTTATTAGCAGTGAATGAATGCATTCAATCAAAAACATAATACAAAATACTTTTTTCTTCAGATAATTTCAATTCATTTCATGAAAGAAGTGGTCGTTTCGATGGGAAGAGTAGTTGTTATTTGACTAAAGAGCGAGGTCTGGGAGACGGAACGATAGGGAAAAACTGGTTTCGTCTCTACTATAACATTAAAGACGAAAACTCAAATCCAATACAAAAATAGCAAATCGTTTTTGATCTAAAATTTCTGTTTAACTCTAAAACTAATACAAAAGGCCAGTCATGTCGTTGTTGTGATATCTGATGCAAAATCAAATACATATATATTTTTTGCAACTTTTCTTTCGTTCCACTCATTTGGGAAACCGATTGTATTCACGATAGAAATCGATTGCCAGCACTGATAGCAGAGCACAGTCACTATAATAGGGTGCTCACTATAATAGAGAATTAATAATAAGGAAAATATGCTTCAAATGTATTGAATGGAAACGTTAGACAAAGAAATGTATGCCTAAAACGATAATTAGGGACTTAATTATGCAAATGTTATGTTGAGCTCAACCGGTGTTTATATGTGTTTTCATTTGACAAATATCTCATTAAAATAGTTTTTGATGATTTCAAATACAGTATCCAATTCTGCACTCATTTTCAACATTCAATCTTCAGATTAGTTCTGCCTTTCATAACAGCAATGGTTTTCATACAAAAAAACGAGAGTAAAGAAAACTATTATTTGAGTCAAACACTCAATTGTCGTCAAAATCAAAGGCACGAAATTGTTTGATGAGAGAAATTCCTTTCAAAATATACAATATATATAAAATGTTTTTGAATTTTATTTGAATTTTATAATTAAATTCATTGAATGCATGTCTTATAAGGCATTCATTTCATACATTAAATTGTTTTTCTAATGAATCAAATCCTTTCTGACAGACAGCTAATGAATATCTAATTTTCCATTCAGTTAATTAATGTCACTCTCTTTGACTCTAACTTTGTGTCTGCTTCTATGGGGGGAAAGGCTACACGAAAATGAAAAACGTCTTTCCCAAATAGTACTGTCCCTTAATTGTTATTGTCTTGGAGGGGAAATGGCCTTTCCTTTACTTGATTTAGTAAATTATATATATTTTTGTGATTTTTGTTATATATATTTCGATAGCATTTTATCGTAAACTTAACCAAAAAATTAATCGATTTCTTATATAAAGCAATCGTTTGGCGAATAAGCAGTAAATCTTTTATCGTAAAAATCAAATCAAATCCCAAATCACTCTCTATTTTATCCGTTTATTACTCTTTCATTAAATAAACATTTGCTTAACTTTATATATCGTTAGACCACTTGATTTTCATCCATTAAAATAACGAACAAAATCTCAAATCAACCAAAAAAACTAATTTATTCTTTAATGGAAACTATATTTTCATTAATGCATTGATTTTTGGGCAAATTCTCTGTATTTTATTTCGTTTTAGCCTTCATTTCATAGTATTAAATGAAAGTCATTTTTGTTATCGAAATGTCTTAATAAGTAATTATGGACTGAATTAAAGAAATCAAAACTTATTTTGTAAGTAATAAAGAAATAAAAAGTTTTTATATATTTTTTTCTTAACTAATAGTTTAATTATAAGACATTTTGTAAGACTTAATGACAATAATTGGTCTTTAATCGAGAGAAAAATATTTCTCTAAATTCTTGTCCTTCACATCAGAGGCAATGCAATTATCATCAGTAAAATTGAATAAAATTGATGTGATTTTAATATCCAGTTCTCAATGCATTTCTCCCTAGCATTTGATACATGATTTTCATGATATCCCGACTCCTAAATCACATTCCAATGCACTTTACTTTTGAATTACTATTTAGATATCAATGAAAAATCTGTTGAACGAATAAATTTGATTTTGATTTAATTTCGTTTTGAGATACACTTCACTCACATATGAAGAGCGAAAAACGATAAGAAAAATGTTATTTCGCTCTCAAAAAAAAGAAATCTATTTTTGTTTCGGAAATATTTTCTTTGAACGAAAGTTATTTTTATAGACAAAAATCAAATTCAATTTAAAATAATATATTTCTCAAGTCTTTTAACATTAGAGTTCACTTAAAAATAAAAAGTTTACTAATTTTCTATATCTCCTAATTATCAGTGAATTTATGTATTTTTGTGATAAAAATTTTAAAATAAAAAATATACGATTGAAAACAACTTCTATAAGACTTTCCTTCTCTATAGAACTCAATAAATGAAAAGTGATTTTCATATTTAAATGTCTAATAATTATACGAATAATTGGTATGAAATTTGAGTGCAATTGTTGTCAATAATTTTCAATAATGTGTGCATTCATTCACTTCGTATCCCGTCTTCTCTTCCCCTTATTTGGTGAATAAATTTATTGAAAACTTTTTGAAGTTTTCTTCTCTCGGATAAAATAGTTTTATTTCAAGTATTTATATATTGAGCACTAAATTCAATCCTCGATAACACACTTGAGTGCACTTTCAATGCAAGAGTGGCTTAACTTCAAGTGTTATTCACATTTTCAAAAACTGATTTGTCGTCAAAAATATATTTAAAAGAGAAGAAAATTATTGCTTTAAATTGAATGTGATTTTCTTTGAGTTATTTTTTTCATACATTTTATTTGCATTCCATTAAATGATTTAATGTTTGATTTGATTTAAATTTTATTTATCGATAATTTAAGTTCTATTGACTTAATGTTAAGCAAATAAGAGTTTCTTTTTTGAACAGAAAAAACTATTTAAACCAATATCTTCTATGATATTCAAAATGCAATTATAATTAGTTATGTGTTTTTATAATGAGTTTTGTGTTTAACTATTTTTAAAAACAATTTTCTTAAGCAAATAAAACTACAAAAAAAACTTATGACACGTTTAGCCATTAAAGGCATTTAGAAATAATAGAAAAATTTATATTTTTCTAATCCATTAAATAATAAAATATAACATTAAATGAAAACTTTTTTTGAGTTTAGTGTTTAGAAAGGAATAAAATATTATTCTTAAAGAGTCTCTTAATGTCAAAGTCTTGTCGCCTGAAAGGAGAGAACAGATTATATAATACTGAGGATTGAAGTGAAAAAAATAAGATGAAAAGTATCTGATTTTGAGTCAAATACTTAATGTTAACCTAAAAGACAGTGAAAATTATACAAAATTTCTAAGTCTGATAAATGTTTAGCAAAAAAGAGAGAAATTTAAACAATTTTTTTTGCATAAAAAAATTCGATAATGATTTCATACATACAGTAGAGAAGCGAAAAAAAAGTTTTATTTGAGAAAAGAATTTTATAATCGATTTGATATTAGGCCCTAAAATGACTTTTTAAATGATTGAACGCTATTCTGTATCTCAGTTTGAATTGAATTTTATAAATAATATTTTTTTCATTACTATATGAGAAAACTTTTAATTTAAACTTCAAAATGAATTTCATAAACAGTAGTCAAAGCAGAGTTGGAGGCAATCAAAAAACATTACAACTGATTATGAATTCCTGTTAACTGCCAATCGATTTGTCAATACATATAACAAAATATTGATATTAATCGTGTTATAAAATCAATAACCGGTGAGAATTAGTGTACACTTTATTCACTGTTAAGCCTATGATCGCGTGTTTTGACATAATCTCAAAATAAATAATTATTTCTTTTATTATTTGCACTCAAATAGTATTTGAAATGATTTATGAATTTATTTCTATATTTTATTAAAAGAAATTTCTTTCTATTGTTGTTATAATTATTACAATTGATTAATATATTCATAAATATGTAATTCATTCAAAAAAATGTAATAAATTGTAAGAAATTTTCTTTAAAGAAAATGCAAAAAAAAAAAAGGTTTTTAATCACTTTATTCACCTTTCATTAAATATAATAAATGAGTGAAATATTTTCCTTTAATTTTATTCTTTATTAAGTCATAAAAATATTCTTTTTTTTACTTTAAAAGTAGAAAAATATATAAAAATTACATAATTTATAACATTTGAGGTATAATTCAAATGCATTTTTTCCGGCAAAACAACGGCAAAACTCCCACTTATATCACATTATATATCAAACCATTTTCTCATACCTTATATTTAGACCAAAATATTACAAAACAATTCGCTTTTCATACAATCTGTGCATAACTTTGTATATAATACTACTGTGTGTTAGACATTGCACTCATTGATACGTGAAATACGTGATGGGAAATGGCGTTCACACCCTCTCATCATTTACTAAGATTTTGTTCTTGCGATTCCATTGACCAGAAAAACGCATTGAAGGCTAAGATCGAAGAAAACTTCAAATAAATCTTTAGTGAAAAACTTTATGTCAGCCTTTCATTAGGGCTTTGATGAATAGTGGTCTGCGCTGTCATATGTACGGCCGGGCATACGTTGACTGTTCGCATGTCGACGCCTCAACGCTATTATATTTGCAAAAAAATAAAATCATATTTGAATTGAGAGACAAATTCAAGCCATCGATAGATAAGAGAATACAAAAAATGGTTATAAAAGTCATAATAAAAATAATGTGCAAAAACTTGTTCTGATTTTATCCGGAATATATTTATGATAATTTCAAAGCCATTTCAATATCTATGATATAACTCAAACTCAGCACACGTTCAATGATTTTTGCACTTATTAACAGAGAAATGAATTTTTTCAATTATAGCGATAGTTATGAGCTGTGATTGAAAGTCCATTTCCTCCACTCAATGTGTGGTCGTTTCAGACATTTTCATTGATGTCAACAAATTTTCTTTGGTTTCATTTTCAGTGATAACAGAGTTTTTTCTCCAAAAACGCATATATGGAGACACCCAAAAGCCCAGAGCCCAGACACCCGAAGTCAATGATTCATAGCTGAAGACAAAAACAATTTGACAAACAATTAGACAAAAAGACAGATAATATCTAAAGGCTATTAAACGAGGAATTCATGTCTTAAAGAGAAGTGAAAAAATTAATTGTTATGTATTTTTCGGACTCAAAGCTCCAGAACAGAAAAAATGTCTCCAATTTTGGTGATTCTGAAGATAAGACACTTTTTTTGACTTTGATTTTTTTCGTTGCAATCAATGCATTGTTGCGTTTGAAGCGAAAGGTTAGGAAAGGACGAAAAACAACTTTTTTGGAGATTATTTCGAAAGTCAACACTTTTTTACACTTTTTTCTCTCTCTTTTCAAATAATCCTTTTGTATCGAAAAGCCAATTATTGTCAGCCCTAAGAGTAGACTGAATATGAAATGCCGTGTTATTTGTTGTTGACTTTAACCCATGTCTTAAAAAATGGTCAAACCATCCAATACTGACTACACGACTGACTGACACTTTGTTTATTATAAGTGTGTTTTTTTCTCCTCAAATACTAACTGTGCGCTTGTTTTGTGTAAGTATCGATGTATTGGACGAGTAGTGGACAGTTGGAGATAAGAGTTCGAGTATAAAGAAGTCAATTCTCCTGTGGTTTACAGACATAAAAATTGCTTCAAATCTGCTCTCAAAGAGAAATGGAGAACAAGTCGTGTCTGTCGAGCGATTGAGTGCTCGACAACACATCGTGTCTGATGTGATGTCGGGCCAACTGTTCGGAAACAAATGAAATTCATAGCCAGTAGTCTTACTACAGATGTATCGCATATTGTATTAAATGTGCGCTTGTTTTTGAAGGCACAGGCCTTTTGTGGTCCGAAAAATTGATGGCTCGCTATAATTGCAGATATCGTTCCCAACGGTAAAGCCATTGAATATATGGCAGAAATCGAATAAAATTCTGCTTTTGATAATAATCTCTCGACTGCCCCAACCTCTCGACTGGCACTCGCACTACTCATGTCAGGCCCCTATTAAAATGCATAGATGGAGAGCACAGGCATAATGACTACATAGAGAATTCAATAGCTAATAGTGCATTTCGGATGTGCACAAGTCGGTTGTGGACCACCGCCTATGCCTTCAGTCAATGCTAGTTAGAGATAAAAATGGGTATTTTTAGGGACAAAACGGAAAGTGCCGGCGCTCTGCCCATGCAATCTGCCCGTGCACTCTCTATTGGAACAATGCCTAAGGGTATCACCTTTTCCTTTATGGAAATACATATTTTTTTTTGCTCTACAAATATATTTGCATTGAATTTGTTACTGAAAAACGTATTTATCATTGAAAACAATTATTTTTTTTTCTTCAATTATTAGTCATAAAAATCAGATAAAAGTTTTTCATTCAAATGACTTTCGTTTGCGAGAAAAAAAGCATTAGTTTTAATGATTAGTTCAATGTTTTGGGATTTGATTTTTGTGTCAATAAATTATATATATTTTATTGCAGAAGATTATTATGCCTTAAAGGGACAGTTGGTTTTGCTTTATCTCCGAATATAGAATAACATTATATTAAAAATAAATTTAAAAATATATATATTTTTGTGGTTTAAAAGCCCTATAAAAAACAAAGTCTCGTTTTTAATGAAATATAATATTTTTTGCACAAAAATTAATATTAGTTTCCTTTTAAATAGACTTCCATTAAGTTTTTGTTTTTATCTATCGATCCATTACTTAATATAATATTAAAAATTTAATCACAAAAAAGAGGCTTTCGTTCTGAAAATCAATCTTAATTCACATAAGTGTTTGGCTTTCATCGCATGAATTTAAAGCAGACACAAAAACACTGCTATTTTTCTCTTATTGTGAATACATATAGACGTCAATAAAAAATAATTTTTCATCTCTTAATTCTCTATTTATATAACAAAAAAGAGACAAATAATTGAACGAAAAAATCATTTCTGAATATCAAATATAATCTTCATTGAGTGCTATAGTGTTTTTCGATCAAATATTTGCAGTCCATATACACAAGACAGCACTTGTTGTTTGACTACCATTCCATTAAAATATTGTATTCAATACGACAATAAACAGGGTATTAGTGAATGAGAAACACAAGAATAATAGTGTGTAATACGAGAGAAAGAGAGAGAAAAAATTCCACAAAATTCTGAGCACATATTCACGGCTCGGAATATATATATTATGTCAAAAAAGTATAACAAGAATTAATAGCATTTATACAACGAGTAGTAGTTTTGTTGTCATCTCTTTCACAGCCAAATGTCTCTCCAAATAAAATCACATTATATTCGGCGTAAAACAAAACGAGAAAAATATTTATTTTTAAATAACATCAAAAAAAACTTTTTTTACTCAAAAATGATTGTAAAAAACTTTTTTCTTTCTATAGATTTATTGTTAAAGACATTTGTTATATACATATCAAACAAATTGATTTCAATGGCTTTATATCAAAATAGCGAATACTGTTTTGCCGTTTCTTTTGCGCTGAGCGAAGAATATTATTTGTATTTTTTTGAGGACTTTTTCAATACAATAAAGTAAATGAAAAATTGATTGAATTGTACTAAAAATTGTGATTTAATAAATAGATTGTCTTTTTTGGGTCATATAGTCTTCGCATTAATAATAAGTGTATGAAAAATAGCTTATATTCTTGTGTCGAAGAAAATCCATTTCAAGGCAAACAATACTAACACTGAGTTATAAGTATAGTGTTCTTCGGTTCACTAGAAGACCATTTTCGCCATAGTCTTCACTCGCAACTGATTTTCATTATTAATATCGCTATCCATTAATGGCATAAATCATTTGCTATAAAAGTATTTAATTTATATTTTAGTGAATAAATGACATCTTAAGAGATGAGAGAATTTGTTTGAAATTTATTATTTTAATCCCTTTTTTCACTAAAATAATCGTTTTTTCTCAGAAATTGTATAAAAACGAGTTTTTTCTTTTCAAACAAAAATATATTTAAACTTTTTTTTCTGCAGTAATTTATTTATTTGTCGTTTTGTAAAACCAATAATAACTTGAATTTAAGTATACTTTTGATTAAATTAAATTATAATCAAAAGAATATTTATTTACTTATCGTTGAATGGCTTTTATTATCTAATATTTGCGAAAATGAAACATAAATATAAAAACACTTCATATGAATAAATATATCTGTTGTTTGGTTTTGAATATAAAACACACAATAATTTAATTTAAAAATCAATTTTATATCACAAAAGACTCTATTGAATGGCGAATGCGATTCATATGAAAGAGTTTTGTCGTTCAAAAGTGATATTTAATTATATATGTATTCTATAAATGAAAATTGAATTTATAAAAGCATTTGTAATTGCATTTTGAGGTCAGGAATAATATATTATAATATTGATTGTCCACTAATTCACAGCTCATATCGAATTCACGTCACAATAAACAACAAAAACTGTTTGCAATGAAAGCCACTCATTATTATTCATAATAAGTTATAGCGAAAATTGAATGAAAGTTAGGGACAAATGAGAGCACAATTCACATGTTATTTCGTATCTGAAGAGGAAATGGAAGTTTCGCCAAATTTATTGATATTTTGTTTCATTAGATATAAAATATTACAGCAATTTATCAACAAAAACAACATTATATAAGAGCACAGTGTGTTTGGTTTAGGCATCGGTAGATGATTGTGGTGCCATCAGAGCGCCCAAAAGAGCCCAGAGTTCGTGTTGGAGCCTAAGGGTCACAGATTTAAACTTCATTACTTAAAATTGAAAATATCGATCACAGCGAAGGGGTATGTGTTTGGGAGAGCGCTGTTATATAAGGTCTGGCGTTCAAAATGAAACGAAAGGACTAAATATTTAAGCCATAATTGCTTTAAACAAATAGTTCTTTGAGAATATCTTTTGATTAAACCGTGAATTACTCTCTGCTCTACAATAATAGTGAACTCTAATACGAAAGGAACGGTATCTATCCATAAGTGCCTGATGAACAGCAACTGTGTGGCAACTCCTGGCGCTATACAATCTATTCTTGTAGTCCTTCTGTTGCACTCATTCTCTCTCTATACCAACAGTGCAGACAATTCCCGAACTAAGCATTTATTTTTCATTGACTGCACGACTCGTATCTTATGTTAAACTAAATTAAGAGCTGACTGTGCTTTGCCAACAACAACAACAACGACAGGCACTGGCAGGGAAAGTGAACTGTAACTGTCCCCTAACCCCAACACCAGTAGATTTTTGGCTTAACATCAGAATTATATTACATTGAATTCAGTGAAAACTTTGTTTATTCACTGCTTTATTGAATGAAAGGCAAAGAAATTGCGAATCATTTCTCTGGTAGTGATGTGTAAACGGAAACGGAAGACACGATTCGGTCGTGAAATCAAATTATGTTTTCGATGGCTTTATATCTTATATAAGACATGCATTCAATTCAATTAGGGAACGGGCGATAGATATATGAAAAGCTGAAAATATGTGCCAAAAAATGATTAATACGTTTAGAGCACTGCCAGCGATGGCCACATGGGGTGGTCGGCACTTACACACCGATGACCACTAAATCAATGGCACTGCGAATGAGACGAACAATTGTGGACTTGTATTGAGTGAGACTGAGTTAGTGAGACGCGCGAGAGAGAGAGAGAGAGAGAGAGAGAGAGAGAGAGAGAGAGAGAGAGAGAGAGAGAGAACTCAATAATAGTTTTAGTAATAATAAAATGCATTCATTTTATTGCTGGCAGTTATTCGCGAAACTCAATGAGTATTTCTATAATGTATTTACGAGTTTTAGACCAAAAAGCAATTAATTTCTTACATAGAAAATAAGCGATGAATATATTCTTTGCCCAAAAATCTAATACACTCTTAATATTGTGGAGAATTTTCTAATTTATTTTCTATCCGTTTCTATATATAAATGAGGCGAAAGGCTTTAAATTTAACATCTGTTTCATCCCTTTCCTCCTTTTCCCCGAATAAACAGAGTTTTATATCGAAGAATATATTCTATAGAGATCTCAATATAACTCTTCATTCATATAAAAGTCAACTCAATATCGGCTCAGAAACTGGAGACAAATATTAGTACAATTACTTATGGAGTGGATAGGGATGAAGGGATGGGAACGTGCCTTCAGTTCATTGTTTAATGGAGTCAAAACTCGAATAAACATTTCATTTGATTACATGAAATTGTATTTTATTTTTATGTTTATTTGAGAGAAAAATGTGAAAAAGGATTCAAAAAGAGAAACAAAATTATTAGTCATTTACTGGATCTCATATAAGCCTAAAGAACATTACTTTATATTACGGGGAACTGTAGTCAGTAGTGACCCAACTGTGCAACAATGAAAACAAAGTACAACCGAAGCCTTAATTTACTGTATGTGAAATTGCTTTTAGATGTCCCCGAATATAGACTACTCCTTGTGTTAGTTACAGGTATTTAACACTAGACTTGAGCTCATAATTTTAGTCCATTTTCGCAGGTATTTCTCAATACATGTTAAGAGAGCTCTCTTTAGACCTACTCTTTCTTACTCTTAAAACACAATATTTTAGCTTTATTTTTGACTACCAGTGCTTTACGATCGCCAATAACTGTCGGTTCTTTCTTATCGTTTGTCAGAGAGAGAAAAACAACGAAAACCTTAACTATAAAATTCATTTAGAAAATAAGTAGTGCTCAAAGTCATCGCCTTAGGGACAGGTATCATATGTTATTGGGGCCGACAGTCAGCCCAGCGCACAGTTAGCTCTAAAGTTCAGGAATGTTTAGCGCAAAAAATATAATAATTTAGGGAAATTTTTTTTGCTAATTTGTTATTTCGCTTAACTTTTAGTTATTTTGCATATTATATGAAATAATATAAAAATTAATTATAAAATAATTATATGTTATTTGAGCCGAAAAACAACGGATTCTTAGTTTTTATTACTTAAAAATTTGTTGTTATTATCGCTATATTAAGTCCTGTATTCATTCCACTGAAAGATAACACTGTTTTTGATTATTTAGAGAATGTTTTTCGTGTAAAACAATTCAAATTATCTTTAATTTTGTTGGAAATAATTTTTGTTGTGATATTAAAAACATTTCTTCAACAAAAGATAACTTCATTTTTGTGTTGTGTTTGCCCTTTATTAACATTTTTATGCAAAATGACTTTTTTTGTATAATTTGATATAAAACACATAAAAAATAAATAGTTTTTATAAAATATGGCCAAAAATGAGATTCAATTCACAAATTAGATGCCATTTCACGAAATCATATATTTATTTATGAGAATAGCTTTTATGACATCTAATAAAGTGATATTACAATAGAGAGTGTCAGTGCCAGAGCACAGGGGCTCTCATATTATACTAACTGTTCGTTTAGCAATATTGCAATCTCAGAGATGATGTAAATTTTCAATACGTTTTCATTGCATTCAATACAATAAAGACATTAATATTTAGGATAACTATTCACTCAATGGTAGGAAAGGCAGTGAAGACCATATTTGTTGTCATACATTCGATGGCCATTGAATTCCATGTAATTTATTCGATGCGATTATTTTTGTTCTGTTTCTATTATTGGAATGGGAGGAAAGGGAGGAAAGGGTGGTTTTATTTTTTCATTCTATAAGAGGCTTTCTTTTATGCACTAATTTTATTCATAATATCTTTCGATTGGAACTCATCGATGACTTTGACTAATGTCTTATGGCTTATGAGAAGCCATAATGTAATACAACAACTGTTAGTATTAGTCAAACAGTTGGGTATGAATTGATTTCGTATTCCTAATGAGTGCTCATATATTATGCTCTGTCTGTGCTGTGGCATTGCATGTG
Source organism: Quadroppia sp. Gr-Ori-00064 (assembly GCA_034700825.1). Lineage (NCBI taxonomy): Eukaryota > Metazoa > Arthropoda > Arachnida > Sarcoptiformes > Quadroppiidae > Quadroppia > Quadroppia sp. Gr-Ori-00064. The sequence continues at coordinate 14,263 of JAQIXR010000303.1, read as the reverse complement.
AAAACAGGTCAAACCATCACAAGTAATGGACAATGCATTCCTCGAGAGTCTTATTAGCATTTTTGCGAATCAAAAATCGTATTTGACTTTTAAAGCCCACGTTTTTTTTGGAGTATTTTTTTTTTGTTGCAAAGAATAAGCAATTTTTACTTCAAATGTGATTCTTGTTCTGCTATTTGTGTGTAGGCTCTGATCGATAGCTTTTCACGAATTATATCTTCAGAATGTCTTGAGATTTGTTTCAACAAAAAAACGCTTTCTCGACATAAAAAAAGTTTTTATTCAAACTTTTTTTGATAACAACATAAAAACTTTAAATAAAATTTCGATTTTTTATTTGATTGTCAAATAACCTGAAACTAAGGGGCAAAACGTTTTTCTTCGCTTTTCACCAAAGAAATTATTTATCAAAAATTGAATCGATTGGAAATTTGATATATTTTTCAATAAACTTTTGCTTAAAAAAAGCGAATTTTCTTCAAATCAAATGCTATTAATTAGCCTCTAATACACGGAAGTAATAAAACATTGTTTTTCTTATTTATATTTAAAGTCAATATTAAGTTATTATAAAAATAGATTAAATTTTTGTAAAATAAACAAAAAAATTATATTTATTAAAAGTTATCTCAAATATTAGTTAAGTTTATAAATAAAATATAAACTAGAGTTAAGTTAAGGAAGACTTTTAATAATAAATCATTATTTTTATGACTCTTAAGTGAAACAACGAACAGATATTTCGCTTGAATTGCAATAACATTTGCAAAGAGTTTTTATAAAAATTTTTAAATTACTTTTTAAGCCAATGATTGGATTTGTTCAAAATATTGAAATTTATTCATTCGTTATATCAATCCTTAAGAAATATAATGAGAAAAATCACTGATATTTCAATTTCATATCAAGAAAAAGGATATAAATTATCCTTTGGTTTCTTCGCTTAATATTTAAAATTCAATTTTTCAAAATTGAATTTCGTTTTTTGCTTTCATATTATTTGATATTTGATTTCAATGTACAGAATATACAGATATATTCAAAAATGCGTTTTTTGTTGTTGTATTGAAATCCATTTGATAGGACTTCTCACAAGTAATTGATTGAAATAGATTTCGAGCAATCAATTCAATACTGAATTACATTTTACACATGAATTGATTTTTTTAGACATTGACTTCCAATGGCTTTAAACCAATTTTTTATCGCTTTGAAAACTCACCGATAATTTGCCCGAAGCTGTGAAGTGAGCAAAAAAATCATCTTCAGGTCATAGATATATAATTTTAAAATCATATTAAAAAAACTCTTTTCACACAAAAAAAAATTCTTTTCATTGAATATATTCTGAAATATATATGCAATGAAAAAAAAAAAATTTTACGAAAGATTTTTTTGATTTAATAAATGAAAAATGTATTGAAAGAAAGCTATAATTATATATATATATTCAGTTCGTTCAAAACTTCTAATAATATTGTGATTTATTTTTTGCTTAAAGTTTTCAACTAATAATTAATATAATTTTATTTATTTTATAACATTTTTTTCACAGAAATGAAATCAAAATTTTATACTTTCATTAAAATTCTTTGATTAATACTTCTTTTCTATGCTATGATTTTTCAACAAAAATCCCAAACCATAACAAAAATGATTAATGTTTTCTCAATTTTTCAGACAAAAACGTAACGCTATTTCTTATGCCTTTTCATTGAGTTTATAAATATATAGAAAATAAGTGAAAAAAGTTATCATTTCTTAATTTAAAATTTTGTTTATCGCTATTGAGTTTAATAGTGGAAAAAAAGTGTACAAACTTTTTATCACTGCTCACACATCACTAAACACTACTTGTGTTCATATTTTTCAATCAACTTTATTATAGAGAGCACAGCACAGGGTGTTTTTGGTGTATTGAAAAATATATATTAATATAATGTGTTTTTGAAATGATTCGTAAAATTCTCAACTGATATAACATTGGATGCAATGTTGAGAGCATTTGAAGCAAACGTTTTTATAATCGATTAATAATATTTCAAAATTTAATTTTCAAAATATATTACTTTTAACAAAACTTTTTGTTTTTGTTTCAAACATTGAATAACGGATTCATTGATGAAATTCAAGTCACAGAAAGTAGTTTAAAATTTTTCTTATTATTCATTTGAACTCAATTTGAATTAAAAGTAATTATTTTTTGCAAAACCTTTGGGCTAATCACTAATGAATCAAAAGTGAAAAATGAATGAAAATTAATTATAAGTTTAAATAACGGTTTCATTCGTAGAGTCATTTTTATACACTCTTTAAACGCATTCAATATATTGTTATATGAATTGAATATATTATTCAATGAATAAAATGTGTAATAAATGCATGAATTGGATGTCATTCACAATTTCAGTCATACTATTGCTTTTGGATGGGAAAGCCATTCTATGGCCAGAGCACAGGCATTATGTATGAAGAGATAGTATGGTTCACAACACCAAACACTGATTTTTGCAATGATTGATACGAAGTGTATCGGCACAGACAGTACAGCCCAGCGTATTGGCAGTGCACTGGCTATGCATATAATCTATTATTTGGTAACTTTCACAGAAAGGAAATGAGATTTGACAGTACATTACTGGGGCTCAATGAATCTCCCTGTGCTCTCTATAGCCAAAACATGGGTTTATTGATTTTGATCATTAGTTAAGATTGTATTCATTACTGAAGAGAATAAATCATAAAAACATAATTGATTATTGACTCCCAATATAACAAATATTGATATTCTCTTAACGAATATTCCTTAACAATTGTTAAACACAAATGACCAAGGGTGTGCATGACCAAGGGTGCACAGCCAGGGTTAAACTGATTCGTTGTGAACCCAGTGTAAAGCGCATTACATTAGACCAATATTTGCATTAAATTTTAATTGAATCCAATATTTATAAAAATGTTTTTATTTTGATAATAGGTTTTGTCAATGGATTCACAAAAGGAGCAAAAGATAATGGATTTGATAACCCATCTGTGAATAATACGATTACCAAGATGATTAATCCGGGAGATAGACTACACATTCCATGCTCCGTAGGGCTAACACCGGGTGGTTCAGTGCAATGGGTTCAAAATGGGAAACCCATTCTTCTGGTGAGTCCCAAAATGCGACCAATGATTCATTGAATGCGATTTTGTGTTCATATTATCGTTGAAAGCATTTAACGTATCAATGAATATATGAATCCCTTTCCCAAATATGTCAACAGATATTATTCCCATCCCTTCCCATCATTGTTATCCTCGCAGAACAGCCAGAGATGTCTTTGAACATCAAAATCCTATTAAATCCTTCTCTAATCTCATTGAAAAACTTATTGAAAAATTGAAAATTTAATTTTCATTAGATTTTTCAAATGGATTACTATTTGTTGTTATCTCTCATTTGTCACAAAATTCTCATTTGTATTCATATATAATTCATGAGATTTTCGTTCAATCAATGCATTAGATTAAGATATGATCAATGAATACGTAAATACTCAAAATGATTGATTAGTATTACTTTTGGTCGAAATGTTTGTAATATATTTATTGATATTTGTTTCTTAACATCAAATACGACAGGACTTCAGTGCAACCCAAAGACGGCACTGGAATATATCGAACGACGGCTCCACAGCCCTTACCATCAATAGGGTGACCAAAATAGATGAAGGGGTTTGGGAGTGCTGGGAACTGGACAGCCAGGGAAGTGTCAAACAGAAGGCACATGTGTTGAGATTAGTGGTCACGAGTAAGTCGTTAATCGATTTCTCATTTCTAATCCAATGCCTGACTCCTAACCCCATACATACATCTTTCTAGACATTCCTGAAGAGCCATACATGGAGTTCGAGGGCACCCGACTGTCAGATGACTCAACCATAACCGTCCGCGAGAACAGTGTCATCAATATAAACTGTGTGGTCAGGGGTGCGTCCCCTCCCGTAAGCCATATATTCTGGTATTTGTCGCACCTGAATATCACTCACGAAAGCAAACTACTGATGGAATACTCGGCCGAAGAGGACGTCTCGCTCGCCATCAGTGTGTTGACAGTGAATGTGACACAAGACTACCACAAGCGAGTGATCATATGCCAAGTGTTTCACGTGTCCTGGCTCAACCCAGCCATCGTCAGTGCCTCATTCAACATACTCTGTACGTATAGACGAGTCTATTCTCAGCGAGAAATCCATTCATTCAATTATTTTCACCAAAAACAGAGATTGAGATAAAAAGGCGAAAACAAAGCAAAATTAAATGCAATAATGTTTTCGTTGTTAATGAGAATTAACGACTATTTTATATCTAATAGAAAAACAGTATATAATAACAACATAACACAAAACAACAGCTAATGTGATATAACATAAATTCATCACATTTTCTATTTTCATTCCCAACGAAAATGTCTCTCAATTTGGGCACAAAATGTGTTATAAATTCATTTAACACTAATTTTCACACAAATAGTAAATACCTTATTCTCGGTGCCATTGATTAAACACAGAGAAAATGTTTTGTTTTATTCATTCATTCATTCATTCAAATGAAAACCAAAAACACAAATCATTACAATTTTTTTCGTCTCTCATTTCAAACGAAACCAAAGAACAGATGAAATGCTCATTGAATAGGAATTTAGGGCTAATTATAGTTTATATAATTCTCTCATTCAATGATTAATCACAAAAAGCCATTGAAAGGAGAATTCAATTATCGGAGAGAAAAACACAAAAAATAATCACTTTTTGAAATTAGATTTTATTTGTGACGAGATTTTTGTCTTACTTTTCGTGCATTTAAATTAAACTCCATTTCAATGAATTTAATTAAAACTTTTTATTACTAAAACATGCCTTTCCTTTTTGTGTGCCCGTCAGATGTGCCCGCATTCTCCATAACACGAGAGCCAGGCTTTGGTTATCCAATACTCGAAGGAATGGCTGTTTCGCTAAAATGCGAGATAGAAGCCAACCCTTTAAGCGCGGTCGAGTGGCACAGGGATGCGGACACCAGTCAAACGAATGCTAGTCTTCCACAAATAGAGACCAGAAGTGACGGAACGGTTAACTTCTCGCACATATCAAAGTCGGACACCGGTTGGTATAAGTGCCAAACGCACCATCAATTCGGATACTTCTCGTCGTTCGGCTATTATCTCAATGTTCGCAAAGCCTGTAAGTGATAGTCATATCCCATTCCATGCCTTCAGTAGTTTTCAATAGATTTAATTATAAGCGAAAAAAGACTTTATTTTACAAAATACGTGACTTTAATTCAAATGACTTTATTTTATGACAAAAATATAAAACAATTAATTTTTTATTGCAAATGACTTTCACTTCTTATATGATTTTCATTAGATTTTTGACCAAAAACTTATTCCTAATTAAATTCACGTCTGAAATACTGTTCATATAATTAGATATAAATATATATTTTGTTTATTCCAACGAATAGCCGAAATCCAAGATATGGATCACATATTACGCTCGCCATTAGCACCGGCATTGAATGCCGACGACATGGACAGTGAGCCAAATGAAGCGGCGCTCATGAAATCACACGAAGCGTCGAAGGAATCATTCGAGGCCTCAATCAGTGGCCCACAGAATCAAATGAATTCTGGTTCTAATCATAGATATAATGAACGAAATACTCCTGTTTTGGGAAAGGAATGCAACGGAAATAATATAAATTCTGGGGAACCGGTCATTGAATCGATTAATCGTACGGTTTTAGCACTGATAGGCAGTCAGATCTCATTGGCCGCCCGTTTCTGTTGTTCTCCGCGACCGAAGAAAGTCTATTGGATTCACAGGCACTTGGCTTTAATGCCTCAGCGGATTGTTGGCCCCTATATCACAAAGGAGTTGATTATGGTTTGCATTTTCATTAATTTTCTGTCATTCCCTTAACTGTCGACCACTTAATCATCGCTTCGCTTCTTAGCCCCTGATATTAGACTATAATTCACTCGCAACTCATAAGCGATCTCTTCGTTGAAAATCACAATGAAATTGAAAAAATCATTAATTGTTTGGTTTTTTTGTATTTTCTCTTTTAATAGTCAATCGATTCCATGAATTGCTTTACGTCAACCTTCGAGATAACATCCGTCAAACCAGAAGATTCTGGAGATATACTATTCATTGTAATTAACCCAAAAGGCATTGAGAAGGCACTGGTATCTGTTAACGTGACTGTCGCCAGCTTTTCAGTGTCCAGAGGTATGGTATCTATCAATCCAGTGATGGATTAATAGTCTCAACCAATCATTTATGTAACGGATTGTCGATCAATAACTGCGACAACCATTGCCTTGAAATAGACTTTCCAAACATAGACTCAAACATTTTAAAGCCCTTAATGAATATTTGACTTCACTTTCAATGTTTGTACTTTAGGCTCATCTCTGGCGATGGGGTTGAATGGAAACACACAATACATATACCATTTCCTATTATTAACGTTAATGAGCATAACATCACTGATGTGGCAAACATTGATGTCTGTGACGGCGATGAGAGTACAGATAGTCAGCACAGGCCTAATGAAAGAGATTGTGTTGAGCTGATGAAGGCGTCGGCTATAATGGGATAACAGGGGCTCACAAGAGAAGAGTAATAGTGAGAGAAGAATAAGAATAAGAATATTAAGAATAAAATAAGTTTTATATAAAGACCAAAGAAATGATAAATCATTGGAACCATTGGAAGCATTGGAAGAGTTAATGCATTTATATGTGATTGTAATTCACAGCCAAAGAGACAGGAATGCCATCAAAAGATATAATGCAATCAAACAACTCTTCTGACAATTGATGTATTATTTGAGTAAGACTTCGACAGACGATTCGAATACAGAATATATATATATATAATAAATATATATATTTTTTGTTAAATATAAAGAATTGAAGTGAAAAACAAACATAACTTTTATTCAAGAATACAATTGAGAGAAAAGTTTTTTTTTATTCTTAAACGCATTCTCGTTGTTATCGTTATTTTTTTGTTGCGATTATACGTCAAAGACTTACTGAAGAATAAATGAAGAAAAGAAGTCACAAAATATTTATCAAAAGCAATGAACGAATGGATAGAGAAATGAATGGAAAGAATAATGTATTGAAAAAAGTATTTCTTCAATCGATTTAATAGAGTTTAAGCCAAAAGCGAAAGTGATTTGTATTTGAGTTATGCTTTTGTATCTAATTTCGTGATCAACGCAAACACAAAACACATCATAACTAACGTAATAACAAAAATGAGACCAAAATTTAGAGACTGAGAACTGAACACAAGAATCGAAGTTTTGGATCAAACGATGAAAGAAAACATCGGTTTTTATGGCCATAGATATGATGGTTAGAGACAGAAAGAGCTCTGATTTGGAATCAATGGAACCATAGCTAAGGAACTGATGAAACGATTTGTGAAAAGAAAGAAAGAGAGAAAAAATGACAACAACTCTGACAACAGCTGTGATGTTATGACCGAAATATATCTCCCTTTCCTTTCATGTGTTATACAGTTTTAGACAAAGTTTGGATTAGTTTTTGCCAGAGATATATATAACGATTCATTGAATTTTACACCAAATACTTGTGACAGCCCTCGAAGAAATACCAGTTCTCGCGCGCAGTCATCAAAGTTTGTGCTCAAAAATAATACGAAAATAAGTTCTCAAAAATATTGTGTCGAATAAAAGACATTATCTTTTGTCGAATTGGATAACAAATGAGTCCTTTTTGCTGACTCTTAATGTCTGGGCTTTTAGTCAGACGTTTAAAACAAATTTTTTGACAACTTTTTTGATGAGAAAACTATTCGAAGAACTCTTTGAATGAAGTAAAAAAAGTTAATAAAAATTCTGAGAAATTTTTTGCCAAATATTTAACACTTTTTATTCTAATAAACTGTTGTCTCAAAAAACATAAGAAGACTATCAAAAGACAAGTTTTTTGCCAATAAATTGACGGAAAAAATGAAATTAAAGACAAAATGAATTTCGTTGTAAATAATGATTGAATGAAAAAAAAAATGTTTTTATATATGTTTTAAAAATAATTGTTTTGTGATTTCAATAACAAATTCTCATTTTGTTTCTGTAAATAATATTTGTTAACAATATTTGAAAATAAAAATAATTATTTGATAACTAATTAAAACATTTTATTTAGTTTTAAAATTGTCATTACTTTTATGAATAGCACTCAATTGTAACGTTATTTCATTCAAGAGTTGTCTAACTGTAAATCAAAGAGAAGTTTTTTATTGAATTTTTCATCAATTTTACAACAAATGACCATAAAGTCTAGTGACTGGACTACAGGTGCTGACACTCACGGAATTAAAAACTTTTTTACTAAAAGACATACATTTTTGGTTATTATAACTCACTTTTTCATCAATAATAACATTTTGATTCAATACAAGTGCTGACACTCAAGGAATTCATTGTTAAACAGATTCTATAACCAGAATCTCTATGAAGAATGACCAAGTTCATTATATGAACTTTTCTAACACTATTCAAAGTTATAATTAAGTGGTTTTCAATTCAATAAAATGACCAAAACTGCGATAAATATATTAAACAATAATTTTATTTCAAATAAATTTCAATAAACAATAAAACAAATGAATTGTAAATAATTTGTAAATTTTTTGTAAATATTTTGTAATTTTTTCTAAATATTTTGTAAATAATTAATAAATAATTAATAAATAATTAATAAATATTTTAAATTAATTTTTTTGTTAACGAATAAACTCTAAAATAAAGTCAAATATAATTTATAATAAAAATTATGTCTCAATTGAAGTCCAACTCATTTAAAGAGTTTTGAATCAATCAAAAGCTGATCAATACTTCGATACATCTTCTCAATATGTGATCCCTTCATAACTGCGGTCAATATCTTCAACGACTTGTCGGAAGTGATGGCCAAATGAAGAATTCCGTCCACAGTGTAGAAGAATCTGACGTTTTGGACACCAGTCGTCGGCAGAGTCTCTATCACTTCAAACTTATTATAGCCGCGCAGTTGTAGTAAAAACGTCTTTCCCAATAGACGACTGGCCGCTGCTATGTATGTCTGATTCGCTACTTGGGTTGCGCTCAAAGAGATGACACCATTGATGTCAATACTCTGGAAGAAGTCATATGTTTGGCCATTGAGACGATAGACGTGAATGGGTTGAGAGTATAGACTGTTGTGATCATAACTACAGCTGTTGTCGAAATACAGGTCTCGCTTGCCGTTGGCCGACACCCGATACCGGTGCCCATCACTGGCCATCAGCTCAATATCGGCAGTAGAGTTGAAAACATTCTTAAGGTTTTCAAAGTTTTCTTCCATTAGAACGAAATAATCGATTCCTAAACAAAAAGATAATTAAAGACAAATTTAAACCAATTATAACTCACCCGAAGATCTCATGTTCAGATGGGAGGCGAACTGTACCTCCAATGCCTGTCCCTGTCTATTGAGCTGTTCCTTAATATAACCCAAAAGGGCATTCACTTCAGTGGTGTATCTGTTGAAGAAGTTGGCCATATCTGAGATGTCGTATCCGTTCAAACGGCCTGTGATGTCCATCTTCTTCACAGACACAGGGGCTCGGAATTCAGTGACGCCCGGAATCATTTCAGGGCGCTTAAGGCTGACAGCCCTCTTCGCCAGGTCGTGGACATCGATCGAGTTATAGATACCGGGCGAATGAACACTTCCTTTCACGTAGAGATCTTCAGCAAATGTTTTGACGCCATCTATGAAGTGAGTGCCACGTCTGGTGACAAAAGCACCGACGGGTATGCCATTAATGGTCTTCTTAACTATCAATCGATCGACAGTTACTTTGTTTGTGAAGTTTAGAAACGATTCCATCACTTCATTGCTTCCATTCACTGTTAGTCTATTGGCCACGAAATGAGACAATTCGATGCCATCAATCAATTTGTTGACATTCAGTCTTTTCTCGCATGAGATCCAACTCAAAAATCGAGTCACACCCGGAATCACTTCATTAGTGTAGACGAGGATCAGGTCATTGGGAATGTTGAGACCGTTGAGAGTACCAGTGATGGTGACGTCCCTCTTGAAAGTCACTCTTCCAATGAATGTCTTATTGCCAGCAATGGGTTCTGTCGAGTGATGTCTGACTGCCGTCCGATTCAGTGCCACCACATCTACTCTGTTGACAAGTCCGGCCACTTCTGTCAGTCCTCGCACTTGCATACGAGTGCCGTTCGAGTATAAGGTGCCCACAAAGTTCTTTCGCGACCCAACCACTTGTGGCACACTCTTAAGGACGGCGTCTTTGAAAACAAACGCCACATCCCTTCCATTAATTAAATTCTTGACAATAAGTCTGTCGACGATCACGTCGTCCTCGAAAGTCAACGGCGCCGTCAGCACCTGATCGCCTGTTAGGGTCACCATTTTGGAGACCATTCTATTAAAGTCGATGCCATTTAGGGGACCATTGATTACGACATTTCCCAACACTTCCAAATCAGTGAATTGTTTGGTGCTGTGAATGCTCTGGAAATGGCTTTTCGTGTTATGAAGAACTGAATTCAATTGCAGTTGTCTTAAGTCACAGCCATTGACCGTCTTGTTTACAGTGATGTCTGTCCTCGCAGTCAGACCTCTCATGAACTCATTACTTCCCCTCAAAACTAAAGGAAATATACTGTTCCTAATGATAGCTAAGTCATCAAATCTGATCCCATCGATAGTGGCCGGGGATGACAGAAATAGTCGACCCAAATTGAGGTCCTTTTTGAAGACAATTGGCCCCAAAAGCACATTATCTCTCGTTCGAGACATTACTCTCCTCTGAAGCGATCGAATGTCGATTCCATTGATAAGTCCATTCACATCCAAATTGCCTCCGAAGACAACATTGCCATTAAATGTCTTAAACCCGCGAACAACAGTCGGCTGATCCCTCTGTACAACCCTTTTGAGGAACTCTCGTATTTTGAGGCCATTCACGTTTTCGGTGATTATATCGTTCTTAAACACTGTCTCCGATTTGAAGTTCTTGGGCGACACCACCGCTTGTCTGGTGTCCAAAGTGACAACTCTTCGCTTCATGTCATTAATATCAACGCCGTCGACACTGCCGTCAGCTGTCAGGCGCTTGACTCCGACTCCGGCCGCAAACACCTTATTAATGACAGGCCTCTGATAGGAAAGGGGCCAACGATTAGTCACCACTAAGTCGGCGACGAATTGTGATAACGAATGGTTATTAAGAGTTGACATAACATTAATATCAGACATGACGTCGAGTCTGGCGTTTATGTGAGTCCAAGGACTCATTAATCTTATGTTCCCTTTAATAGTTTGGGGAAAGTTAGTTAACATCAGGTCTTTGGTTATGTCTAAACCGTTAACAAAGTCCGCGAAGACATTAGACATGACTCGCATTGATTTGAACCGCTTTTCGCCCAAAATATAACCACGAGATTTGGTGTTGATTTGAACCACTTGTCTCTCCCATGCGTTGAGATCAATACCATTGATTCGTTTGTCGTCTTTTAATTCAAAGTTCCCTTTAATCACCACTTCATCAACAAATGTCTTCGGACTCGTAATCACTTCCACCGCATCACTATATCTGCGCACAAAGTCTTTGGGAACTGAAAATCGGTTGATATTCTGAGATAATAGTTGTTCCAGTTTTACGACTCCCTCGAAAACGACCGGAACTCTAATTGTTTGGTTATATGTCTTAAGCCATAAAATATTTGGCAAATCATTGACCGGAAAATTGTTAACACTTTTGGCGAATATATTTCCGCTTACTATAAGCCTATCAAAACTGACCGGCCCTTCGAAGGCAGTGTTTCTGTTACTGATGGCTAATTTGATCACTTCTGAGGGGTCGACGCCATCTAAAGTGCTTCCGGAGTCCATCGTTATGTCATTCAATGCAAACAACGTCTTCTCAAACACTTTTCGGTTCACATACTGGGGTTGACTGACATTCCTTCTGACGCTGTCTTCACTCAAATCCATGCCATTGATATTGTTTGAGACGATGTTTGACATGAATTCCGCCGAAGACATGAAATCAATATTTCCTCTGATCTCTTGCACTGTGTTTGTCGTCATCACATCCCGACTCAGTTTGAGGCCATTGACATAACCACCCAATTGTATGCTTCCCATCACTCCCACCGGTCTCAGGAAAGTCTTCTTTCCAGCGATTGTCTGCTCGCCATAAATGGTGACGCCATTGAAGGCTATTTCAGTGATATTCACCAAACCATTGATCAGTCCATTGATTGTCATTCTGTCGACACTAATGGGCGCATCCATAACGAACTCTCCCGTAATGACCTGTTTGGGACCGTTAAGACGTACGGCTCTCGCGAACACAGAGCTGAGGTCCCGTCCGTTAACACTTCCGGTGACATCAATAGCCTTTGCATTCAATAATCCGAACACTTTTTGGCCATTTATTTGTTGATTGATTCCATTCTTCGTCACGAAATGGTTGGGATGAATGCCATTAAGAGTTCCGAATTGTTGGTGAAGAACTAGATTCCCATCGATCACCAGATCCGCGTACCTATGATTGCCGGTGACCACCTGTGGGTGCGGCCAATTGGCCAGTAAGGCATCGTTCACATTGAGATCATTGATGAGTCCGTTTATGTCCAGTCTATCGACTGTTAATCTATTGACTGTGAAGTGGGAACCGATCACTTGATTGCCATTCACTTGTAATACACTGTCCATCAAAGCATTGAAAGGAACGCCACTCACAACCACATCCCTGTTCACAATGTGACCCAAAGTCGCATGTCTGGCACCTATGGCTTCGGCAAATACTATCCGTCCTCTAATTGTCTGATTTCTTGACTTAAACGCAACTGTTTTCAAGTCATTAGAGATCACATCCACTCTATTGGCCAACATATCGGTGCGAATCTTGATGTCGGTGTTTGTGATCTGAGGCACTCTTTTGTTACCATTGGTTATCATTACGGTTCTGGCGCTGAATGACTGCACCCTTACCTTTCCCTCGACAACTACCGGTGCGGTTATGGTCTGCGGTGTGTTTGACAGCCAAACCTTATTCGCTCTTTCGGTCAGTTGTTTCAATTCGTTCTCGCGTTTAGACATCGTTTGTTCCAGTTTGAGAAGACATGACCTCAAGGGGTCGTCCACATAATAGTCCGCTGTCTTATCGGAAACTAAAGTCAATTTCCAAATACTATTCATCGGTTTCCTTAAGAAGTCATTCATTGTGAACACAGAGAAGAAGTGTCTCTTCGTATACGAGAACAGTTTGAAGGCAACGAATGCCGGCTCAGGTATGGAATAGTATCCGTTTAGCGTGTATTTGGCGCCCACGGACTCAGTGAAGAACTCAACTCTATTTGGATATAACAGACCCAGAAGTATCTCATTGTTGGGCATTCGGGCAACGGATACATCGGTGGCGCCTACAGTTCGGTGCAAGTGCTGAAACACCCGAAACTTCGACGAATCCCCGGACCACCAGTAGATGATGGAGTTGTTGTGGGGTCTGACAAACACGAGATAATCGATTCCATCGACTTTGAAGTGTTCGACATTTGTGGCCATGTTTTCGATGGTCTGAACGAAAGTCAACTTCTCGTCTTCGCGGGCGTTGTAGAGGAATATATGCGAACCCCAGTCAGGGATGTGGTTGTAATTGGTCTGAAGACGCATAGAATCGTTATAGTTCTGACTGACGGCCATAAACACGACATTCCTCATCTCGAAGAGTCGGACGGCTGTGGCGCCCAATGTCTTCTGTTCGGCAATGAAGTCGAACTGTGTGTGTCTCCACTCGAAGAGCCGGAGCGTCGACTGACGGGTCTTTTCAGAGGATGTCCGGCGCATACGAGAGCTGACGGCCATATAAGTGTAATTCCGGGAAATTATGTCGAAATCACTTCCGAAATCGGTTTCAATGGTCTGTCGTCGGTGTAGTCCGTGGCCGGGAATGTACTGATAGACGGCCACATATTCACGTAAAGAACTCGTGAAGAGGACTACAAACCATATATTCGGACCATATATGAAGTGTTTGGCCTTAAAGGGAACTCCGTTTTCCTGCTCCAAATGTGTGCCTAATATACCGATGACCGAACCCTTGGGTGTGAACCTGAAGTCGGCCAAAACCAACAGCCCATTGGAATGACCCCAAAAGAGGAGTGT